>SOPF01027904.1:189865-234533 GCA_012979155.1 Hypericum perforatum
TTAAAGGTAAGCACTAGATCTACACTTATTTCTAATAAACCTTAATCGAAAAATCACTTACCAATCTCCAAAACCAAAGTTTTTCCTTCCTTTTTCTCCTTCTCCTTCTTCTTCTTCTTCTCTCCTCAAGGCTAGATATTTTGTGGAAAGTGAATGGATGAGACTTTCTATTTTTGGTAGGAGGTTTTATAAGGTTTCACCAAGTTGGAGGGGCAAAAGGTCCAGAAAAATGACATTTTCCGAGTGTCCCAACGTACGCTGGCTTCCCAGCGTCTGCTGGGTCTCTTCTCTGCCCGAAATAAGGCATTCTCAGGTGGCTCAGCGTTCGCTAGGTAAACGTTCTGTACCCCCTCCTTAAAATCCAAATTTCGCAAAACTCAAATCAGCAAAGTTGTAGCTCTATGTCTTATGGATCTTCTCGTTTTGAAATCACTTGATTTGGAGTCCATATGAGGAAGTTATGATTTTTCTATCAAAATGCGATGAACTAAGCCTATCAATCGCAACCCTCCCGAAACTCACCTAAAAACTCGAAAATACTAACTCAAACCACAAAACACACATAACAGCAAAGTCATACGCAATCATGTCGCAGACAAACATAATTTAGAATCATCCAAATCGGAGTTTACACGACAAAGTTACACCTAATCCTCTAAAGGTCGACGAGTTAAGCTACACGATTTGAGAACTGATTAATGCAAAAACAACGAACGGTCGGACCTAGCGATCACAACCTAGACAAATTAACGAGGGTCGTAACATTCTCCCCTCCTTATAAAATTCTGTCCCCGAATTTGCTTAACAAAGACTGACTTACTTGTCATTCGAAGAGGTAAGGAAACTTGGTCTTCATCTCCTCTTCCACTTCCCAAGTTGCTTCGGCCAAAGTGCGATTAGCCCACATAATCTTGATCATCGGAATCTCTCTATTTCGAAGCTTCTTGATCTCACGATCCAAAATCCTTACCGGATTCTCTTGATATGTCATATCACCACTAATCTCTATTACTTGCGGTTTCAACACATATGTAGGATCATGTAAATACTGTCTAAGCATGGAGATGTGGAAAACTGGATGAACATGCAACATAGATGGTGGTAAAGCCAACCGATAAGCAACTGGTCCGACTCTTTCTAGAATTTCAAACGGACCAACGTATCGAAGACTTAGCTTTCCTCTTCTTTCGAATCTCATTACCCCCTTCATAGGCGACACCTTGAGGAAAACTTGCCACCCTACTTCAAACTTGATGTCTTTTTACCTCTTGTCTGCATAGGACTTTTGCCGACTTTGAGCTGATTCTAATCTTTGTCAGATCAATTGAATCTTCTGATTAGTCTCTTGCACCAAATCATTCCCCAAAAGTTGTTTCTCACCAACTTCGTTCCAACATAGTGGTGACCTACACTTTCTCCTGTACAAAGCTTCATATGGAGCCATCTCGATGCTCGCCTGATAGTTGTTATTGTATGCAAACTCCATCAAAGGCAAATATTGATCCCATATTCCCTCAAAGTAGATGGTGCAAGTTCGCATCATATCCTCCAAAATCTGAATAACCTGCTCAGACTGACCATCCGTCTGAGGATGAAAGGCCGTACTCAAATCCAATCGAGTTCCCATAGCTTCCTGAAATTTTCTCCAAAATCGTGACGTAAAATGTGTTCCACGATCGGAGACAATCGAAATCGGTGCACCATGCAATCGGACGATCTCATCAATAAAAATCTGAGCAAGCCTACTTGCATCATAGGTGATCTTGATCGGCAGAAAATGTGCAGACTTGGTCAATCTATCCACGATGACCCATACACTATCATATCCTCGAGAGGTTGTCGAAAGTCCAACTAACAAATCCATCGTTATTCGCTCCCACTTCCACATCGAAATTTCCAAAGGTTGTAATAATCTCGAAGGTCATTGATGTTTTGCTTTCACCTGTTGACAGGTCAGACACTTAGAGATGAATGTTGCGATGTCTCTCTTCATGCCTTTCCACCAATAATTACCTTTCAAGTCGTGATACATTTTTGTAGACCCCGGATGCATATTATACACCGCTTGGTGTGCTTGAGTCAATAACTCCTTCCTCAAATCTCCAACATCTGGAACAACCACTCGGAGTCCATAATACAACATACCATCTTGAAGTTGAAACTTAGGCAATATACCTAGTTCAACTTTTCTTATCATCTCCATCACCTCCGGATCTTCCTTTTGCAAACTTACGACTCGTCCTCGCAAGACAGGTCTCATATGCATCTCAGCCAAAAATTTTGGCTGAACCACAGATTTTTGACTCAAAGCATCGGCTACCACATTAGCTTTTTCCGGATGATAGTTGATGGTACAATCATAATCTTTGAGTAACTCCATCCATCTCCTTTGTCGTAAGTTCAAATCTCGTTGCTCGAAGATATACTTGAGACTCTTATGATCCGTAAAGATCTCAAACTTCTCACCATACAGATAATGCCTCCAGATCTTTAAGGCAAACACAACTGCTGCCAATTCTGAATCATGTACCGAATAATTCTCTTCATGCTTCTTCAACTGTCAGAAGCATAAGCGAAAACATTCTTATGCTGCATTAGAACACATCCCAATCCAACTCTTGATGCATCGCAATAAACTGAATACCCTCCTGTACCCGAAGGTAGAACTAACACAGGTGCATGTGTCAATTGATCCTTTAACTCTGTGAAGCTTTCTTCACACTTCTCTGACCATTCATACTTCGTATTAAAAGAGATAGCCGAGTTAATGGTGATGCCAAAATAGAGAAGTCTTTGAAAAACCGTTGATAATAACCTGCTAAACCTAGAAAGCTACGAATCTCTATCATATTCGTCGGAGTAGCCCAACTTATCACAGCATCTATCTTACTAGAATCTACTGAAACTCTATCTTTGGACACTACGTGTCCTAGGAAGGCTACACTCTAGAGCCAAAACTCACATTTTGAGAGCTTAACATAAAGCTCTCTCTCTCTCTCTCGCAGTTTTTGCAATACCAATCTGAGATGCTTCTCATGCTCCTCCTGACTCGTGGAGTATATCAGAATGTCATCAATGAAGACGACCACAAACTGATCCAAGAAAGGTTTGAATGTTCGGTTCATCATATCCATGAATGCAGCCAGAGCATTCGTCAAACCAAATGACAGGACCAAAAACTCATAATATCCATATCGAGTCCTAAATGCCGTCTTCTGAATTTCTGATTCTCTTATTTGTAACTGGTAGTATCCCGATCTCAAATCAATCTTAGAAAACCACTTAGCTCCCCAAAGTTGATCAAATAGATCATCAATCCTCGGAAGTGGATACCGATTCTTAACAGTCATCTTATTTAACTTTCGGTAATCTATGCATAACTGCAAAGTTCCATCTTTCTTCTTCACAAATAGGACTGGTGCTCCCCACGGAGACACACTAGGCCGAACATAACCTTTATCTAACAGATCCTGCAATTGCTCTCTCAGCTCTTTCATCTCAGCCAGAGCCATACGATATGGCGGTATAGAGATCGGCTCAGTGTCGGGTTCTAACTCAATGCAGAACTCTATCTCCCTCATAGGAGGCAATCCTGACAAATCCTCGGGAAACACATCTGGATACTCCCTAACCACAGGTATATCATCCATCGACATCATTTCCTTCTCAATCTCCTTCACCCAAGCAAGATAGCTTACACATCCCTTCTCTAAAAATTGAGTAGCTTTCATAAACGAAATCAACTTAGCTACCGTCACTTTTCTCTCACCCTGAAACTCAAACTCCGTCTCTCCCAATGAACGAAAGGTGACTTGCTTCTCAAAGTAGTCCACTACCGCATGATAAGTGGATAACACATCCATCCCCACTATCACATCAAAATCTTCCATATCTAATACATATAAATTAGTTGACAACTCATGGCCACTAATTGAGATAACGAATGGTCTAACGACTTCACGAACATTCACATAACCGCTCGAAGGCGTAATAACTATCATAGATTCATCTAAGCACGTAGGCAATATATCCAAAAATTGCATATATTGGGATGATACAAAAGAGTGCGTAGATCCCGAATCAAATAACACACGTGCATTAGAAGATCTAATAGGAAGGGTACCTGTGACCACATTGTTGCTTGCCTTGGCATCTCCCCTTGTCAGACCATAAACACGAGGTTGCACTCTGTTTCCTCTACCTTCAGACCTTACTCCCTCAATCCTCGAACCATCTTCTTTCTGAACTTGCAGGTGAGGATTTGCTTGCACAAACTGTGAGGCTACCATGCTTGCCACTTGTCTACGCTGTCCAAACATAGGACAATCTCGGACTTGGTGGCCTACTTTGCCACAATTGAAGCAAGTCCCGGTCCTCCTATAGCAAACATCCCCCGAATGTTGCTTCTCATAGCTCAGACACATCCTATAGTTACTGGACTGGCTTGGATTTGACTGTTGTCCTCGGAAGTCATTTCCTCTTCCGAACCTTTCGACAGTTCCTCCGCCCCTAGAAGCCATAGACTGTCCATCATACCACCTCTCTTGCTACCTGAACCCTTGGTTCACACTTCTCTGTGGTTGCTTATCAAACTTCTGAAACTTTGGTGGACTAGGAACTACTTGACGTTCATTGTTTCACATCTCCAATGTCCGAGCACAATCTACTGCAGCAGCATAGGTCTCAAAGCCACGAGGCATCATAACCTTGAACATTGAGTCATCAAGGCCACGAACAAACCTTTTCACTTTCTTTTTCTCATCGGGAACCAAATGTTCTACATAATGCTACAGATAGTTGAACCTCTGATCATACTGATCCACTATCATCCCCGGTGTCTTTACCAGCCGCTCAAACTCGAAAGCTCGAGCATCCTTCAAACTTTCTAGCTGGAACCGATCTAGCAATGCCTTGGTAAATTCTTCCCACATCCAAGCATACGATCCCTCATTCTGAAACCATACTCCAGCTTCACTAACCAACTAAAATGAGGCGAGTTCTACCATTCTCACCCCATTACATCTCAGGATTCTCTTCCTTTTCTCCATCTCATCGATGAAGACTTGAGGATCATCTTTCATACCAGAGAATGTCGATGGTCTCAACCTCAGAAACTCTCCCAAATAGTCATCTTTTGCAGCTGTCAACACATTCTGTTCAATTTGAACCTGCTGAGTAGCAATGAATTTCTCCATTGCCAATATTACCCGATCTACATTGTCGCTACCTTGCCCTTCCAACACAGGCACAAGTACACTAGCAACATGCAATGGAATCTCATCTCCATTAACTCCAACTTGTGGCAAAATCTCAGATGCCACTTCTTTCCTTCGTCCTTGGGAGCTCTCACCGTTCCCTCTTGCCATTTCAGAATCACTATGAGTACTCATCATATCTTCCTATACTAATGAGTTAGAATTAGACACACTAAGGTTGACACACAAAAGAGGACAAAGACATAACAAATCCTATGCTCCATTATACACAACATATAATTCAACTCAAGAGTCCTAGGCTCTGACAAACTTAGAGTTTTGAAAATCTATAGCTCTGATACCAACTCTGTCACGACCCAAATTCAGATCGCTGACATGGCACTGGGTCACGCTCACCTAAACCAATGAGCCACGACCCAGCCAGCCTCATACCAACAAATGAATCGAATTGCGGAAGTGTTAACATAACTTATACCAATGCAGAAGCATAATTTCATAATTATACATATATATCACAAATACTCTTACATAATTTCAAATACAAACATAAGGTCCCACAATGTGTACAACGGAGCAACTCTATTAGATCACAAAAGAGAAATATCATCCGAAGACTTCAAAACCCAGAAGAAGACAATAGGTTCACACGATCTATCAAACAAATTCTTCGGACGTCAAGGCAATTCTCTAACTTCAGTCACCTGTGGAGGAGGAGGTAAGTACTTGGAAGTAGTTAGTAGAGGATATTAAAATTAACCTATAATTAACTAACCAACTACATGCATTGACACAAATTCATGCATAGACAAATGTTACCAAATTAACACTTAGCACTTCACAAGTAATTCGAATCATAGGCAAAGACAAACAAATGAGCACAGATACGTTCCAAATTTTAGATCACACAGATAAACACATTCTGACCCGAACTTGGAGTCACGAACGTCAAATAATGGATGGACTTCAGATAGGTCTAGATTGTGTCACTCCCTCTCATAACACTGGGATACCATATCTTATAGCGCTTTCATAATCAAACTCCACCGGCCATATCATAACCATATCAAATCCAATGTATCCCCAAAAATATGTGCACATGTGCCAACGTCCCAGGTTGGTCACGGGTAGACCTCATCGTCCGCCATCTCACAAATTGACTCACACATAACATACACAAACTCATGATCTCAAATCATAAATTCATAATCCAAAGACTCATGATTTCCAAAACCATGCATAAATCAAAAATCACCAAATCACACAAAATAAAGACTCACTTTCACAATCCATCATATAACCACATAATCATCATATCAACCAACATCACAAGTTTATAACAAATAATACTAATCAAAATAGAGGTTATGGATAATATCTCCCTACCTTAACCAAATACCGTAAATGTTCCTAAGGATCTCCGTTCTTCGCTTTACGTTCCTCGGTGCTTGATTTCCAATAAGCGATCAACTAAATCATATAACAACCCTATATCAATCTTCAACCTCTCAAACTCATGGAAAAATGGATAAACTTATACTAAAGTCTCTAAAATCACATTCTTACACAAAGTCTCCAAAATATGCATAATAGTTCTCCTATCTCATCATTCATGACTAGATCAACATTCATGATCATCAAATTCTCCATTCAATCCTCAAATACTTAAAACTCCAAATTATCCAAAAATCACAAAGTTGCTCAATCCTCACAAGTTTACACCAACTTAAAGGTAAGCACTAGATCTACACTTATTTCTAATAAACCTTAATCGAAAAATTACTTACCAATCTCCATAACCAAGGTTTTTCCTTCCTTTTTCTCCTTCTCCTTCTTCTTCTTCTTCTCTTCTCAAGGCTAGATATTTTGTGGAAAGTGAATGGATGAGACTTTCTATTTTTGGTAGGAGGTTTTATAAGGTTTCACCAAGTTGGACGGGCAAAAGGTCCAGAAAAATGACATTTCCCGGCTGTCCCAGCATACGCTGGCTTCCCAGCGTCCGCTGGGTCTCTTCTCTGCCCGAAATAAGGCATTCTCGGGTGGCCCAGCGTCCGCTGGGTAAACATTCTGTACCCCCTCCCTAAAATCCGAATTTCGCAAAACTTAAATCAGCAAAGTTGTAGCTCTTGGTCTTACGGATCTTCTCGTTTTAGAATCACTCGATTCGGAGTCCGTATGAGGAAGTTATGATTTTTCTATCAAAATGTGACGAACTAAGCCTATCAATCACAACCCTCCTGTAACTCACCTAAAAACTCGAAAATACTAACTCAAACCATAAAACACATAACAGCAAAGTCGTACGAAATCGTGTCGCAGACAAACACAATTTAGAATCATCTAAATCAGAGTTTACACGACAAAGTTACACCTAATCCTCTAAAGGTCGACGAGTTAAGCTACACAGTTCGAGAACCGATTGACGTAAAAAAAACCAACGATCAGACCTAGCAATCACAACCTAGACAAATTAACGAGGGTCGTAACACCTCCAACCTACTCACTAGGGTAATGCGTATACAAATGTGATGAGAACTTGACTTTGCCCTTGCATTGAGGCCTCCACGTAAAGAAATGCCTCATTAGTAGAAATGATTATGATTTCCATGTTCATAGCCCAAAGTAGCCAGATTCTACCCCTTCTACCCTGAGCTTCATCGTAGAAGAAATCAAGCCCAATTTTCTTGCAAACCTCTACTACTGATAGGCCACGAATCTAAGTTTCCAAGACTACCAATGTAACATCATGTACTCGTACTAAAGATTTGAAGGCACAAAGAAAGCCTCCCTTCTGAGCTCTATAGTAATTCCATACAAGAATTTTGAATTCTTCTAATCAAGTGAGGTTGCTTGATCTTGGGTGTATTTCCTAATTTAATATTCAAATATCCAATCTTAGGATAGACATATGACCATAAGGTTCTAGTATTTGGATACTAGCATAGTAGGATCCAGAGAGGAGAGGTTAGATTTAGAGCTTTAGTGGGTTGAGTTTGGAAGGGATGATGGGTAGGGAGGGTCATAGAGGTATTTTGGTAGAGGTGTAGAGCTTGATGCCTCTTCTAAGTAGGTCAAGGGAGATATCATTATGTTTAGTGAGGGCAAAAAAGGTGTGGTGGCATAGGATTCACAATGTTGCTTTGGATGAAGTTTGGGTTGACATTTTCTTTAAGTTGGTAGTAGCCCATTGCTTATTTCAATTTGACTTTGAGGATGTTATTCTCTTTTTAAGCTCTTTTATTTGTGAGGGGCTGGGTTTATCTTGGTGTAACTTGGGTGAGAATTATTTTAGTTGGGATTGGTTTGGGGGTTCTCTAGGCTTTAGATGGGCCAAAACTAGAAGTTAAAATTTCTTTTGCCTTAAAGATCTTTGTTGGATCCAACTTTGTCGTAGCAGGGATTTCCACGTTATCATATGATACATCAGAAGTAGACAAGACTCTAAATTTATTTCCAATAATAATTCCAGTCTTGGCAATTGAAGCTATGATGGTTTTTCCTTTCTTGGTATCAACCATCCAAGGGCTTAAAGTTTCCCCTTGTTCCTTGAGATTCCCCAAATTAAAGTTTTCTAACATTCTAGCCACTTAGATCTTGGCCTCGTTCCCTACTATTTTGTATGTCAGAGAACCACCTACCTCATCATAGTTTTAGTAGACGGACGAGCAGGCTTCATAAAGGTAGCTATAGTGTTTGCAACCAAAGTAGACGGTATGTAAGCCTTTGTACTGTACTTTAAATATTTTATATTCAATCTCAACCTCGCCTCTCAGTGGCTTCGCTAGGTCCACTTCTACATACACCCTAGCAAAGTGTTCCCTGATCTTCTCCTCTATGTTGTGGTCGAGTTTGATGGGTTTACCTATTCTAGTTGCTATATTTCTCAGTAAATTATTATTGTAGTTCTGGATTGGGAGGTTTGGGAACCTAATCCACACTATGAGTTTCGTCTCTTCTTTCTCCATTGGCACAAAACTTGGTTCCTATAGTTTGATTGTGATGTAATGGTCCTGGAACATATAGGGGCTGTCCAAAAGTACATGCTCTCGATCTTCTTCTGCCATGAAGAAAACTAAGAAGTATATGTGAGGTAGGTCTACTAACCGAATTTCATCTCTTGGGTTCCACAGTTAGTGAATTCGACTAAGGAGGGCTTTATACTCAATTGTGACATAGATAGAACCTTCAATATTGTTGTCTTCTTCTATGGCTCTGCCAGTTATTGTTTAGCATAGGATAAGAGGGTGAACTTTGGACAGGGTGGGTGGGTGGTGATATCGAGGGTCATATGACCCAAAACATTCTTCTTTCGACTCTTGGTATCTTGGTATTAAGGTTATATAGTTTCCATGGATAGTTTAGTTATAAGATTTCTTAGGTAAGGTTGTTTCTGCGCGAGTGGTGTTAAGAGGTGGTGGAGAGGGTTAGGATGTAGTAGAGCTTTGGTTATGGGACTAGCTCTGCTTTGAGTTTGATGAGTGGGTGGTAGTAGGGGGTAAGGTTCTCTATTGGGAGGCTATTGGAGGAGAAGAGGTTGTGTGTCAGGTGGCTCTGGTTAAGGGCAAGTGGTGGACGGTGGTTCATGTTTGGGTTAAATTTGAACCTTAGATAATGTTATAAAGAAAAAATTTATCAACATAAGGGGTAATTTGTTTGTGTCTTTATATATTGCCTTCAGTCATTTGGTTTTTAGACCATCCACTATGGAGAAGGCGTGTGCCTTGCCTTTTCTACATAGTGGCTAGCTATTGGATGAGTTGCTTTGCCATGTTGACATGCATCACTGCATCTCAACGTGGTGTAGGATGCTATGCAGATACATTAGTGCCCTCGTCGTGCTTTGTTTTAAAAATTTTCAAAAAATTTAAAAAAATCTAAATTTTTTTTATTTTTAAATACCATTTGACAATGTTATATTTGAACAAAATTTTAATATTGTTAAAAAATTTATAAATTTTTTTGTATTCAATTGATATGGTTTAGAAATTTTGTAAAATTTGTATTGTTGAGAATCATTTGAAAATTTTATAAATAGATATCAATCTCATATCATTTTTTTCCACCAATTTACAAATTCCTCTCTTATATTTCTATTATTTTTCCTAGATATAGATCTCAATGAGTTTAGTAATAATATGGATTGGACTGATGTTAAATCGTTTAGTCCAATTCATGGTTTTTTGACTTTTAATCTTATAGATTAATCTCAGCTTAGCCAAAAATTTTGCCAAATAGCCTAACCAAGACCCACCAATTACTCACCAAAATTATTCTTAAAATAAAATTATTCTTGAAACTAATAAAATTACTCTCAAAACCCACCAAATAACCTTCAAAACTCACCAAATTACTCTTAACACCGACCAAATTACCCTCAACACAGACCAAATTACCCTCAATACTACAGAATTGTCCTTAATACCTACCAAAATACTGTCAACCTCCACTAATTTATCCGAATTACCCAAGAAATTATTCTCAAAACCTACCATACCTACTAGATACTTCTCAAATTTTTTCCATAACCCACAAAACCCACCCCAAATTTTACAACCGCATCTATCTTCTTTGAAGAAAGGTGAGAGAGAAACTTTCAAAATATGGAGTATTAAAAAAGATATTATCTCAATGTCTTCTTATATACAAAATAGTAAAGATGCAATTATCGGCAACAACTAAAAGGGCAAAAATTTTGGACTCGAATAAAAAATTTGTACGACCAAATTTGAATAGAAAATTTCAAGGACCTTATCCCAGGAAAAATAGAGCAGATGAAAAATTGTCATAGTGCCTATCTCAGGTGTGCAGAGGATGTATTGAGGCATACTATCATGCATCTCGCCAAAAACGAAAGCAAAAATATTAGTCAGATATTTTGTTTGAAGCTCATGAAGTATATCTTAATACATAATATTCTTTTTATTGATTTGTAGGTATTTATAGAAGTCATGCGCAAACATCCCAAGTGAAACCCTAGAATGTCAGAGTAAACATTTACCTCTCCAAAGGAGCCACAAGATGTAGAGAGTGGTAGAAATTTGAAGAGAATACAAACCACTGAGGGGGGGGGGATTATTCACTTCTCGTCGACCCCCATACTCCAATGAACGAACGATCAATAATGTCGCATCCAATTGACCGAGATGCTATGATATTAGCAAAAAGAAAGGAAAAGCCATTATAAGCGATGATATACTCTCTACAAAGCTACACGCACTACAAATTGAACGTGAAATGGTGGTAGTTGCACTAGAGGTCCTAGACATCTTGCAACTGCAGGAGGAAAACAAAAATAAAAGAACTGACAAAATAACCAAAGAAAAAAATTAAGTGCTAAAGCCAAAATACAACAAGTGAATACAACTATTCTCCATGCCTTACTTGCTTGAGAAAAAGACTTATCCCCAGACGAGGAAGAAATTAAGCACTTTATTGTCGAAAATGGTTGGATCGTAAATGCAAGAATTGGCCATTGCAAAAAATTCCCCACTGCTGAAACTATATAAAAAATAAATGGTTCACTATATGTATATTTTTTGTATGTTTTTTTCATTTTCTCATTTAATAAGTTTTTAACTTAATATAATTTTTTGATTTTGCAAAATGATATTTTTTGTTAGTTCATAATTAATTTTAACATTTTCAAATTTATTCAAACCATATTCAAGTTTAATACATTTAGTTGTGTTGAAAAAATTAAAGTAGAAATAAAGCTGATGTGGACTAGTTACGAGATACTGTAATAGTGACATGCCCAAGGCACGATAGTGGACTCAAAGTTGAGTGTAGGGATGAATCTGACGTGGCATACTATAATGGTGGCACTATGATGTCACGATAATGGGTGATCTTATCATCTCTCGATTGTCTATCATTCTCACTCGTGCTACTTTATTAATTGTAGAATGCTTTTTTATTGGTGTTATCGTTATTTTATTGTCTATATATTTTTTTCTCATATTATCAGCGTGATGTATTAACGTAGACTTCACACTACTCTTCTAAAAAAACTAGTTTGACCAGTTAGGTCATCAATTGAAAATAAAATATATATTATAAATTATATTTAGTATTAAAATTTCAAAAAATTATAAATAATATGGAAAATAACTTTAAGTATTATGCAATTTTTTGAAAAATTACTTTAGTACTATGTGGTAAAAAACTAATCAGTTGAGTTAAACTTTTAGTAATTTAAATCAATTAGGTCTACGGACAACTGCTGGGACCGTCTCAGTCCTACGCAACTTCTGTCCCACCATCTGGATGAGCTACATTATAATTTTTTTTTGACATGACTCCACATCATCATTTCCTCGTCTGATTCTTCCCTATTTTTTCCTTCTCCCTCCTCCTCCTTCCCCTCCTTGTCCCCTCTCTTTCTTTCCCTTCCAATTATAAACTGCATTGATTCAATCTTCCTCGCAACCACTCTGCCGCCTGACCAAAAATCACCACATTAAGCTTATCCAACAAAGAATACCAATTTCTTCCTGTGCCTTTGGTTGTCGCTACCGCCATAATCTAGAAGATTTGGTTTGGGTTTAGTTGAGGGAGAGTATAATAGAATCATGTGATTTTTTGGTAATTTTAATTATTTGGGTGGAGGATTTCGTTATTGGTTTGAAGTAGAAGACGATGATTTTGATATTGGTCCTTTAGAAGTTGCAAAGAAAAAGAAAAAGGATGGTGAAATTAGGAGGTGGGAGGCTGGGGAGAGGGAATGATGAAGTGACGCCATGTTATATAAAATATCTACTGTGATTCATCTGAATGGCGAGATAGGGGTCGAACAGGACAATGATATTTTGGACAGCTTTCCGTACACCTAATTGATTCAAATTGACTGAGGTTTGATTCATTTGATTAGTTTTTTTTACCATGATTTTTAAAGTTACTTTTGCCTAAATAGTATATAATTCTAATGCAAAGTTAAAATTTACAATTATTAAAATTAAAATATTGTTATTTTTATCTTCTAATTTTGTCAATAGTAGGTTTTTTCCAAATTTTTTTTTACTGAATTAACAATCAAATAAATCAACTAATCTAAGTATTAGAACTTTAAATTCAACAATGCGAGTTTAGGCGGAAAAAAAAGGGATTTAGATCTGGTGCTGGACTTTAAATGTCCAGCACCATGCTGAACACGCGGATTCGGTGGTCTAAACATCCGGATTCGATAGTTATTTTTTTTTATTCGATGGTTTGTATGTATGTCTGATTCGATGGTATGGTGTGTTGTAATTCGATGGTATAAAATATCTCATTCGATGGTTTGACATCCGATTCAATTGTTTGTATATTGTGATTCAACATTTTATATATTTTGATTCGATGGTATGGTATGCATGATTCGATGGTATAAAATGTCTAATTCAATGGTTTGTATATTGAGATTCGATGGTAGGGTATGCATGATTCAACAATATAAAATATCTTTTTTTTGAAAGAAACAATAAAAAATATATGATTCAATGGTTTATATATTGTGATTCGATGGTACGGTATGCATGATTCGATGGTATAAAATGTTTGATTCAATGGTTTGCATATTGAGATTCGATGGTATGGTATGCATACCATACCATACCATCGAACCATTGAATCAGACATTTTATACCATCGAATCATGCATACCGTACCATCGAATCATAATATATAAAATATCGAATCACAATATACAAATAATTGAATCGGATGTCAAACCATTGAATGAGACATTTTATACCACTGAATCAAGCATACCATACCATCGAATTACAACACACCATACCATCGAATCAGATATACATACAAACCATCGAATAAAAAAGAATCATCGAATCCGCGTGTTTACACCATCGAATCCGCGTGTCCAGCATGATACTGGATACGCGGGCCCAGCACCAAATCTGATCCCGAAAAAAAACCCAGCTGTTTCTGCCTCCTCAAGCGTGTCTTCTAGTTTTCTTGTCTTTGTCCACATGGCATAATAATCTAATAAATTTCCCCTCTGCTAAAACCGAATAATAGAATTAGCTTCTCAACGCTACCCAAATCCCTAGGCCTAGACCACCCCCCTACTCTCTCTCCCCCCCATACTTGTGCCCTTCTTATAAATTGTCGCCTCTCTAACCTCCCGGGACAAAAATTCATCCCTAACAAATAAAAATCCTTTCTTTAGCTACCCTATAAAGGTAAATTAGCATCCCTGATCTTTTATTACTAATTGGTGTCTCCTTTTTTTTTGTGGGTTTCCTTGGTTGGTGTGTTTATTTGGTTTTATTGGTGAATTGTGAAGCTTTAGGGCTTGGATGATATGTGATTTGGGGTTGAAAGTTTATTGCTTTAATATTGTTTTGCTTGAAGCTTTGAGAGCTGCAAGGACATGGGTGTTTCCTATTTTGGGTGAACAAGATTTATATTTCTGTGTTGAAGTTTGGATTTTGAAATGGTCTGATGACTTGATCAGGCAGCAGCAGCAAGTCGAATGACCCGCCTTTCGGGTTTCTTAACCCTTTGTGTCAATTGTTGTGTTTGGCTTTCTACTCTGACGTTGGATTTGATGTGTTGATGTTGCATTGAGAATTCTGTTTCTGTTGAACCTCTTAGCTTGTATTTGTAACTTGTGTTCGAGCGAGGCCAGACACGGGAATATGTACTTGTTCGAACATCTGTTTAAGTTGATGTGCTTGAATTTAATTTCAGGGAAGAAGTTTTCTGTGCGTGTCCCGTTCTCTTCTCCAGTTACCCCTTAAAAAATGGAAGTCAAACTGTGGAATGACAAGCGCGAGAGAGAGATGTATGAAAATTTTGCAGAACTTTATGCCATAATCAAAGCCACCGAGAAGCTTGAGAAGGCTTATATTCGTGATATCATCCCATCTTCCGAGTACGAAACCGAATGCCAAAAGCTAATTGCCCACTTCAAAACATTGGCTTCTACGCTGAAGGACATAGTGCCCAATATCGAGCGGTTTGCAGATACATACAAAATGGATTGTCCGGCTGCTATTAACCGCCTTGTTACTTCGGGCGTGCCTGCCACAGTGGAGCACCGGTCTGCTGCTGCCGCATCTGCATCTACCTCGGCTACTACTGTGGCAGAATGTGTGCAGAACTTCATCACAGCGATGGACTCTCTGAAACTGAATATGTTGGCAAAGGATCAAGTCCACCCGGTGCTTAGCTACCTCCTGATTTCTCTTAATAAGTTGAGCATCCTACCACCAGATTTTGAAGGGAAGACGAAGACAAGAGAGTGGATATCCCGGTTGGATAAAATGGGTGCTGCGGACGAGTTGACTGAACAGCAGGCAAGGCAACTTGTCTTTGATCTTGAGTCGTCCTACAACTCGTTTATGGCAGCTTTGCCAAATGCTGGCACTTGATTACGTTGGGGAAGTATTTGGTTTGAGCTTGGATTTGGTTAGTAAATATGTATTTCTGTAGCAATTGTGGTGATAACCTGGTTATTTCCCGAGGATCACAATCTTCGTAACAGCTCATTCATTTTGGACATGGAAACTTTGCTCGTTATCGATTATTCTATACGCGTTTATAGTTTTCAGTCTCATTGATTTGCTCTCTTGGAAACAAGAGGCACAGAGTATTGTGATTCATATGCCAGAACCTGTCTTAGATCACACTACGCATTAGCTTTGATTGCCAATTCGGTCCGGATCGAATTAGATTTTCATTAGAAGTGGTGATTTCTTTTTGGTTCTGTAAACTGGACAGATACCTTGGTTTTGCTTTTGTTGAACTGTGGTTTTGTAGCTACAGCGAGCTTATGATTGTTCCTCATGAAAACGCTCCAGCCGCTTGTGTGTATTAACAATCTTATTTTTACAAGTTAATTTCCACCAAGAGGAAGATAATTTGTAAGGATTTGTTTACATATTACCCACATGGCAATGTGAATTTAATTTTCTTACCCATCAAAACTTGAAAATAATATTGCATTGCAAAATAATCTAACAAAAACTCCTAATGAAAACCCGTTTAAAACGAAAAATAAGTGCCTTCTTATATGTGAAGTGCATGTACAATCATAGGGTATAAGAGTGGGAATAATATGACGATCACAAGCACAATGCAGGCTAAAACTGCATAGCACATCCACTTCCGGCTGCTCTTCTGGTATTCCCTGGCCTCCGAAAGTTGTTCGGTCCCACGTCGGACGAACGAGCTCGCGTGCGCCACGTGGCTTTCGATGTCGTTGAGCTGGTGACCTTGAGCCTCCACTAGGGCAGCCATGTCCAAGAAAATCTGATGTAATTCTATCAAGTTTTTCTCGATCTCCTTCACCGCGTCGTGTCTCTCCTGCATCTCTGATATTGTGTCAAGTATCTGACCCCTACCCTGTTCCTGTATTGCTTTCTGCAAGAAGCTTTCGCTCTCGCCGCTCGATATTAGATTCTCGATAGTTTCCTCGCTTGCTTTCTCTCCTGTGATCGTGTAGTACCTACGTTCCACGGCTTCCTTGTACTCGGCATTCATCCTCGCCCTCAAGTCCTGGAAGCTATCCATAAGATCCTTCAGCTTCTTTCCTAACCCGCTAACCACAGACGTCCTGGTTCTGTCAGTCGACGACCCTGGACCGCACCCTGGAACCTTCCGATGAGCTGCATTCGAACGGTCCAAGGCCTCGAGCTTAGCCTTGATCATCTTGACGCGCTTCAGGACTTGTTCAACATCCGAGTCCATCCGCGCACGAACGCTCTTCATGGTATTTGCATTATGGACCGTCTTGCTCTCTTCATTTGCCTCCTGCAAGCACTTATAGAGCTTCTCGACGGTCTTCATGTCTTCCTTGACATTCTCGACATCCTCGAAGAACTTGTCGAGGCTCGCGGGGTCTTGCCCGGCCTCCAGGTCATCCTTCTGCGCCTGCTCCTTGAGGTCCGTGTACCTCTTGAACGAACTGGAGAAGAGGTCATTCATCTTGGCAATGTAGATTAAGAATGAGGGATGTCTTCTTCAAATTCTATGGTTAATTTGTTGATGGGGTTTTGTTCATCTTCCTCTTCAAGGGATTTTCACTGATCCTGAAGGAGGAAGAAGAGAGGAGGAGAGGTCAAAGTTCAACACCAAACAAAATAAGATCAGAATGAAGTTGGCAGAGGAGAGGCTTAAGATTGTTTTGGAACCAAGACCGGCCAATTTAGTAAGTTCTGTCCTCTTTTAATTTTAGTACAGTTGACTCGGTCGTACACTGTTCCTTTTGCTCCCGACCACTAAGTTTGTTGCCTCCATGTTTAAGCATATGCTCATAATGGAGGTCTTTTAAGTAGCCGGATCTTATTGTTTCGTTCCAACTTTATAAATGGAGCAATACGGATACGAAAATTGTTTCGTAATGTCAATATTGTGGCAAATAACTGATTGAAGTTGAAGACAAGAAATAGGGTACCTCTGCATCCCTAATGTCGCGGTTTATTTTTTATATGTCCAATTTATTCTAGGTTTTGAGTATTATGCTAAACATTGAATTAGTCGGTCATGCGATCCTATTTAAAATTTGTATAATTGATAATTCAATTGTATTAAATATTTATTAAAAGATTTTTGTTATCTTTAAAAAATTTTACGAACTCGAATTTAAAACAGTCAATCAAATAGACCACGGATATCAAATAGTTCTAAAAAATATTAACTCCTGAACCGTTAGAAAATTTCATTAATTAGTCGGGTTTGTGTGTAATATAGGTATCTAAATTGTAAACTTACCAAAATATCCAATAAATTTTTCTTTCATATTTCATTCATCTCTCTCTCTCTCTCTCTCTCTCTCTCTCTCTCTCTCTCTCTCTCTCCCTCTCTCTCTCTCTCTCATTTCTTTATCTCTTCGCGGCAAAGAATTATAGGCCCCATATGAGCTACTTGAATATGTACAAAAACTTCATAATGTTGTATTAAGGATTCACGTTTTATTAGAGCCTTTGATTAATTTGACGCACTCTTTTCATTCTGCAACTTGATCCTTCCACTTCAACTCTTTCATAAAGTCTCGTTCCAAGTTACTTTATTAAAAGAGATGAGGAGACTTCCACAACTTCTTACAAAACTGCGTAATGTATTAAAATGTGTCATCTCTGTGTTTTGTTTCAACAAATGGATGCATTAAACATGAAAAATGAAAGATATGTGAAAATGTTGGAATTGAAGTTAGGCTAAACGGGAATTTTGGTTTATTTAAAAGAGAGATTTTCAAAAACAATAAAAAAAACAAGTGATTGAAATGAATATTTTATTTTCGGTCAACTCAACCAACAACTGAACAAATATATCCAAAGTGGTGTGTCAATTCAACATTAAAGTGATACAATTTCTAGATTCGGAGTCCTATTTGAATACCGAGCTTTTGATGCAAGAAAAAAATGTGTAACCACAAGTATTCTAAAAATCTTTTCTAACACACAGCAGATCACGTGACAAAAAAAATATAAAATTAATAGGAATATTATTGAACTTTGCCCGAATACTTATTTCCTCTGGTCAACATCTATTCCTAATCAAAATCGCAACCAGTTGGGGGCAATTTCGAAATATTTACCAATTCTCAAAGGCTAGAGAAAGAGGAAGAAGAAAACGCTCGCTCGCTCGCCCACAAACCACAAATCATGAGCTCGAAGCTCTCATTCTCGATCGCTTCTTCCAAATCCAAACCCAAACCCAAAGCCAACGACGCCGCCGCTTTCGACTCCGACGTTAAAGAAGAATCGGCGGCGGCGGCGGCGGAAACCACATCCTCCAAGCTCGCCTTCGCGATCCCGTCTTCTCGGTCCAGGCCCAGGCTCAGGCCCCAAGGCGACGACGAGGAGAACAAGGACAAGCTATTCGTTTCGGAGTTCGATTCCTCGAAAACCCTAGACGACGTGGGCAAGGGGAAATCCATTATCGCTCCGATACAGAACACGTGGCGTCCCACCAAGAGGATGAAGAACCTGGAGCTGCCGCTGACGGAGTCCGCCGCCTCCGAGGCGATCGGGTTTGTTGTTGAGTCGCTCCCCACCGCCGGCGATGGCGGGGACGAGGGGATAACGTACGGCCTCAATGTCCGCGAGACGAGCGGGAGGGACGAGCGCGTGGATCCCGAGAGGATGCTGTTGGAGAAGTTGCGGTACGACATGAAGAACCTGCCGGAGGACCGCGGGATGGAGGAGTTTGAGGATCGGCCGGTCGAGGGATTCGGAGCGGCGCTGCTCGCCGGTTACGGGTGGAAGGAGGGCCAGGTTATTGGGAGGAACAAGAATAGGGAGGATGTGAAGGTCAAACAGTACGAAAAGCGGCCTGGTAAGTTCGGGTTAGGGTTTATGGCTGATAAGCCCCCAAGCAAAGATAGGGATAGGTACAAGGAGGGAAGTAGGGATCGGAAGGACGAGAGAGATACTCGTTCTAGGAAGGAGCCTGATGCTGTTGATAGGTACAAGGAGAGGAGTAGAGATCGAAAGGACGAGAGGGATTCCACCAGGGTTGCTTGGCTGAGGAGGCAAATTAGGGTGAGGGTTGTAAGCAAGAAACTGAAGGGGGGAAAACTGTATCTGAAGAAAGGGGTGGTGGTGGATGTGGTGGAGCCACATGTTTGCGATATCTCCATGGATGGGAGCGGGGAGTTGGTGGAGAGTGTGGATCAGGACTGTCTTGAGACAGCTCTGCCCCGGAAGGGTGGTGGTGTTGTCATTCTCTTTGGTAAGCATAAGGGGGTCTATGGGAGTTTGGTTAGTAAGGATTCAGATCGAGGAGTTGTGGAGGATTCTCATACGCTGAAAATGCTGAATGTGAAGCTGGACCAAGTTGCAGAGTATGTAGAGGATCCCAGTTATGCGTAGATGTCAGGTGTGAAGTGAAGTGATGATTGATGTTATCATAATAGGTAATCTTGATTTCTTTTGGTAATTGTATTGCTGGAGCTGAAATGCGCAAGGAAATCTTCCATTTTGAAAAACGAATTGTCATTGGATCTTGATTATGCATGAATATGATGACATTGGATTTTGATTACCAGTTTTTTAACCCTCTAAAGGATGCTGGATTCTTCAAATCTGCTGCGTTTCTTGTTGTAGTTAGTTTCGTTGATGGTTAAGCTTGAATTTACTGCAACGCAATAGGGGATACTCTGATTTCAAGTAATGGTTCTGAATCTGGATGATAATTTTGACAGCAGAATTTGTGTTTAATCTTGAGATCGTCAGAGGTTTCAAATTGTACTTGAAAATTCGATTTGGCAGCCATATGGGGCCGGTAGATGTTACCTTAGTTATTCATGGCATACAACCTGAGAAAGTTTAGGGTTTAGGGTTGGCATTGAAATCCGATATTGAACCTAGGTACATTGACCTTTCCATCATTTCTGTCTTACAGGATTTGTGGATCACAGCTACTGTTAGAGGAAATGAGGAGATGCAGGAGCCTAATGCATTAAGGAGTGATGTAACTGGCAAGGAAGCTGATCTGCAGAAACCCCCCATATATGTTAAACTTATTGGTGAATTGCCATTTACTTAACCCCATTATCTGAATTGCACTCTGCACCGTCTTCTGAATCATAGTTTTATTTTGGCTGGCGCGGTACTCACGATGCACCGTGCAAGTTTGTTATGGCATTCATCGAGGGATGTTACGAGAAAAGCGGCAACATCAACATCCCTAAAAGTGAGTTAGGACACAATGGACATGTTAATCGAGCAAAGTGACGATTTTTGGGAGCGTGGTAGGCCTTGGAGCAGAACTTCCTGTGCTGGCAGAACTAGGTGTCATCATCGGTTGTTACCCTACCAAGTTCTTCATTCAATGGCCATCATTTGGTTTATATATTAATGATGTCTATGATTATGTCTTTATTTTTATCTTACCGTTATCATACATCAAAATGGTTCTACAAGCTAAGATTGCAGCCGTGGTTACACTAATAACTCTAATACATAACTCTAAACTAGCTCGATTACATTACAAACGACTACCAAAACGAATTTAACATTTGTTGCTCGGTTGCCCTTCGTGCATTGCTGTAACTTTAGACCGTATGGGATCTGTACACACTTAGAGATCATCTAGCTCGATAAGTTGAGCCCGCCTCTCGGCTGCCTTTTTCCTGACAAAGATGCCCCATCTGAGAGCTGCCTTGAGCTTGAGCCACCCCACCACAGCTTTGCCAGAAGTGCGGGATTGTTCGTCGCCAAGAACATAGTTTGGATACGGCGTTGGAATGTGATTAGATGAGCATTGGTACTCATCATCAGGAGCATTGTAGGAGGCATGGCCTGCAAGTCCCATGTTGACCATACGAAGAAGATGCTGCATATCTTCATTGCTCCGCATACGAATTTCCTCCTCGGGAAAAAATCCGTCAGCTCCGTCGAAGTGAGTGAAATTCGATGTATCGATATTTTGCAAGCCTGATGTCGATGGTTGCAGGAGACCAAGTGACAAGAAGTTGTCGCTTCTTGGAAATGGGAGTTGCTGCAAATTGCCAACTCCCGGATTATGGGAAGGTAATGACATGGGGTCAAATGGCATCTGTGTGCCGAGATTTCCGTTCTGCAACTGCGTAGGGAACCTCATATACTGAGAATTGTAACCTGGAAGAGAGAATGTTGACAAATCTGTGCATTAGGTGGAGTCCAAGGCACTAAGATTTAGAATGCCTTGAATTTACATGAAGAAAAATGGAGAAATAGTCTCTACCTGCAAGGAACGGCGTTGCTGTGGTCGCTTGCTGCTCGACGGAATTTGGAACACAGAAGCTCGGTAATGCTATCTGATTCTCGTAATAGTTCGAAGTTTCTTGTTGCCTAGTCGGAAATGAGTTCCCGACATCAAAAACTCTCTGGTTTTGCTTGAAATCTAGCAGTGACTGGCCATCATACTCTACCACACACATCCAATTGTCATAGGCCTTCTTCACCAAGCCATCCACGATCAGCTGCAAAACATTAGGTTTGTAAATTCGTCAGTAAGTTCCCTTTCATTTTATCCTCAATCTTCCATACCAATTGCTTACCTTCTGGTTGTTGGAGAGAGAGTCGACCGAGTAGTGCTGTCCACTAGATATTAGACCTCTGAACTCACAAATGTGGTTGAAAACCAGACTAACATCCTTCATCTCTTCGGGATAGTAGACGTAATGTTTCCCACTCAGGACACAAGTCTTTGCGTGCTCGAGAAGGACATCCCACATCTTCTTTGACATGCCACTCCCAAGTATCTGTAGATATCAAGGTAGATATATATCATTTAGAGGAAAAAAAGCAGTTGAGATAGGCTCATTTGGTGTTACGGAACTTGCTATTGCTTACATCTCTCAGTTTTGGGGAGTCCCGAACCATGAGCCGCAGGAAATCTTCAACCGAATAGATCCCTGCTCTGCTTAGCCTCTTGTGGAATGATCCGTCTTTGCCAATTTTCTCCAGCCTCCAGACCTTGTCGTTCGGTGCAGGCGGATAATGCTTCTTGTACACTGCAAGACCAAAAGAGTTAAGAGAAGTTTTCAAGAACTTGGCTCCTTTAGCCCTAATGTTTCCGCTTACATTCTCCTCTGTGATCCTTAACAATGAAGGCATCAGTTCTTGCTTCACGGATACGGATGGCTTCGCAAAAACCCGAAGCGACCTTCAGCCCGAGCCTGAACTTTTTGCTCCTTATCCAGCTTGAATTATCGGTGAATGTTAGCTCCCCTAGGGTACCTACACCTTCTTTTAGTGTCACCTGCAAATCCCCAGTCAGAAGAGGCCTCTTCCCGTCGCGCTCTTTTACTATATGAGACTCGAATTCTTCTTCAGTCCAGCTCTCATCATCTTCCTTGTTGAAATCTCCTTCCAGCACAACCACAACTAATTTGGCGGATGATTCAGGACCAGATACGACGGCACGGCCTGTGCTTGCATCCATCAGTACGACGTGTATCGCGGCACCGTGCTCGCCTTCTACTTTCCCACCAGTAAACAGAGGAAGGGAAAGCTTCGAGTTGAATAGTAGCTGCAAGTTTCTTCCATCGCGCCCTTCGATACGCTTGGGAGGTGACCTGAATTTCCTCACCAGATTAGCAACACGAAACAGAGATTCGAAACAAATGAGGGAAAGGACATTGCGCACCGGACAGGAAACTTCGAAGGGCCGAGTTTTGCCAGAGCACGTTCTAGTTCTTCGCTAACCTGTTAAGCAATTTAGACCAGAGATCAAACTCTGCAAGTAGCAGCATGAAGAACACAAATTGAAATTCTTTTATCTTACAATTCTTCGAAGAACAGGCTCCAATGATGAGCAAAGCTTCTGCAGACTATCAACCTTGAGAGCTTCAACAATCACACTGCAAAATGCAAATGGTTTACGTACTCAACAACTCAGTCTTTAGCATTACCAAAGTCCCAAAACCGAACCATGTTCGACTCTAAAAAAAATCCCTAACCTGTCTTAGGCCTCTTTATGTAAATTCCGAATAAGTCCTGATAATGCGCGACTCTGGATAGAGATATTACCTGGCTAAAGCAGGTCGTTTTCTATCAGGTTGTTGAGCTTCATGACCATTACTAGAACTTGCATGATCCAGTGGCCTCTTCCCCCTCCCAACTCCACTTGGTCTCTCCATATACCTCGCTTGCATTCCTTCAACAACACAAAACTCTACTTATTTAGCCACTAAGAGCTCACCAAAAAAAACAAACAAAATAAGAAAAAACAACACACTGGAGAGCTCACAAAGCTCATCAGCTCTCTACTCTTTCCCCTTAAAGGCCTAAGTAACCTTCCCCCTTTTTATCTTCCCAACAGCCAAAACCCAAAAAGAGAAAAGAAAAATCATAAAGATAAAATATTTTCTCACCAACCACAAAATTATTCTGATACCCAATTTCCGAATATAAAGCTAGCCATCACCTTGTTACTTTATATAAAAAACCAACTATCCAAACACTTAAAAAATTCGAGATTAATACTTAATAGAACTTTTAAATCGTGACAGTTACCAAAGATTTAATACTTCCTAACAACCTTTCAGTTTTTCTCCAAAGAGGCAGTGTAACTAGTTTGCTGATTAGAGAACTACTTTGTGTAGTTCCACTCCGACGTACGAATTTATTCGTTAAATTTTTGCGAGGGCGCAAGAAGCTTCGTGGAAGTTGAAGGTGAAATTTCCAAGAACAAGCGAGGAAATACGACGGGAAACTTCGAACATTCTATGTTTTTTTTCTTCTTTCCATTGGTTAGTCATCCTATTTTTCTTTCTTGTGTTTGGCCCTTTTTGTTAAGACAAGACTTGCCGGTCCACGACCCAGATGGTTTTAAACGTACGTGCACGTAGGGAACACGAACAACAAATGTGTGGGAAACTTCAAAATTTTGATGTTTCTGAATTATTCCAATAGTAAATGTTATAAATGAAGTTGATATCTTCGATTTTGAATTGTTTTAAATATTGCAACAAATACTAGATAATCTTATACATAAAAAAAAACAAATGGGTCGTTAAAACTTAAAAGTAAGTAAGTTGTTTGTGTGTATTTTTGTTTGACGGGTAAGAGAATAATCGATGGCTTCCATTTGGATGACTGTTCCTTTTTTCGCTCTTTTGAGTACCAGTTTGGCTTCTTTCTGTGTGGTGGGTGGGGCCCCTCTCGAGAAATCTCAGGAATTTTAGGATTGGTGAGCACGTGATTTATGATTCCTTTCTTGAAAAAAGTTGGAATTCCTTTTTAAACGCATATTATTGAGACTTTTCATTTTGTTCTAGGCCACTGAATATATTGAAATTGGTCAAAATCTTCTAACTTAGGTCTTGAGATTCAATTTGAGAAAATATCGTTTAGAGGGTCACCATTTATTTATAAAGTTAATCGTTCTCGAATCTATAGACCATGCATATAGGGGAGAGATTCGCAAGTCTCCTAGCTTTAGAGATTATAGTCCAAATTAAAATGACTTAATAGTATTATCCTTCTATTATAAGCAATGCATGTAATTATTAAAAAATCACAAGCCTTTGATAGTTTCAACTCGTGTGTGTCTTAAGGCTACAACTAAACCTCTTATGAAATTGGCTAAATGGTTTCCATCTCCTGTAGGATCAGGAATAGAACCGTCCAATTTGCGTATTCCCAACAAAATCTTGTAGTTCATACTAAAGTAAAGACCACGAGGTTAAATTCAGTTCTGAAAATTGATGTCTAAATGATGAGTAAAACATCCCAATTCTATAGTTAGACAGTGTACTGATGAAGTATACAATAATATCTAAAGCCACCTACTTTAAAAGAAAACTACACTGAAAGGCCACAAAAGCAGACGCTAGCATTCAGATTTATCTTTCCACCAACCTACAAAAAGAGTGTATTATTGACATCCGATTCCACCAACAGATGCCAAATTGAACCTCCTCCTAATACTTTCTTTTGTTAACTTTTCATGTTTCCTCTTTGGAGGAATAACACACAAAGGAAAATGCGAACATTAGCCTTTCTATCAGGATAGCCAATTTCTGCAGAGTATCAACTTTGAAGAGCATCCAATGTAAGAACTAGGGCCAACCCATTTAAAACTCTGAAAAAAAAGATTAAAAACTTGCAGGAAATATTAGATGGTCATACTAGCAGGCTATTTATTGTGCAAGGTACATTGTTGGAAGGTGTATCACACGACAGATACGACTCAGATACAGTCATGTCCAGGTCAATGCATTGCTGCTCCTGACCGGAAATGAAAGAATACGACATAAATGATATCAAGGAAGTTGAATTCTTTAACATACCCTCCAAATAACCAAGTCATCAGCTTGTTGCAGGCTGAGACACAGGTAGAACCTATTTCTCTGACAGAGATACCAAAATCGGACAACTAGCATCATCCCCAACGATAAAGGAAAACTAGAACTAGTACGATAATTTCAAACACAAGATGACAACTATCGCTTGTTCTTGCCCGCTTTTCCCTTCTTTTTGTCTCTTTTCTTCTGTGTCCTCGGTCTTGATTTACTCTTTGAAACTTTCTTGAATGGTTTCTTTTGAGCCACGGGTAGACTGTGCTTCTTATCAGCTCCGGCTGATATCGGGACCGATGCCTGGGTCTTTTCACTTGGGCCATCTTCATCTTCTTTAGATATCTCGCTGGTTGTCACCGTGACTTTCATGTCGCCGTTGTCATACATTGTCATGCCTTTACAACAAAACAAAATCACTCGTTAAGGCATGTTCTACATACTATGAAGGCCAACAATGGCAAATCGTGCATGGTAGTTGCTCTTTTTAATTCCAATAGCAGCCATCTCAAACGTTCTAGAAAGTAATAACAAAAGCATCAAAATCCTCTTTTTAGAAATGCATCCTCTTGTCCCAAAATATATCAATTAGGAGTCAACAATCAGACGAACAATCACGATCAGGTTAATGACTTGAAACATTACAAGTGTCTTCCTACTGGTCAAGAATTACCATTCATTGATGGTGCCGATTCGCTTTCCTCTTCATCAACATTATTTTCATCAGTCCCGTCTATATCCGGAGGAGCTCCTCCATGGATAGCAAATTCCTTCTCAAGCTTCCTCTGCACAAGTGATCGTGACACGAGAAGAAGATGTTACAGAAACCAAAACTCAAGGTACACTGGTGAAAGAATGAGACAAGGACCAAGGCTGCCCAAGTTTAATACTAAACCAGTTACTGAAAATCAAGCATACACATGGATACATTTGCAAAACCATGGGCAAAACTATAAACAACAAAATCAAAGAAAGATAACAATATCTTTCCTATTCCCACTTCAACTGAAAATCTCCAACCAAATTTGTAATAATTCATAATCTTCTCTACGGAATGTCACAGTGTAATTATAGTTAATCTCAACCCAAGTTGTTTTTGGATACTGTTCTTGGATATGAAAGCCCCCTAGTCAGTTTAACCTCTACAAGGCCTTGCTCTCAATGGAGCAGGAGTATAGCCTGGAAATTTGTTAAAGAAGCCTTATAAATCAGCAGCTTTTGTCAAAGAAGGATGCATGTTAGCTTCTCATCAAAGCCAACACATTTATGCATCTAGCAAGGTTTTAGGGGAATTCCAAGAAAACTAACAGCAGAAAACAACCTATAGTTCAGCTTCTATCAACTCAAGCTTAAAAGAGACTATAATCCGACAACTGATTCTTATATACACAACAATATTCAAGTTCATACAACCATTGAATTGAGGAACACAATGCTGACAACGACATTTGAACGTGTCAATCCATCTCTATAGGCATCATCAAGCCCCCCCATTTAGCAAAGTTTAGGCACCAACACATTAGAACTAATTACAAGACACTTGTAGTCAAACATGAACGAAGAGAGCTCAAGCCAACATCGAAACTTTTCTGCAACCATATTACGAAACAATGAACATCGATGAACAACAGTTCCAGAATCAGCAACTCATGGTTCGCAACAAGTTAGACATACTAACACCTATCACCCTGCAAACCATTCGGGAAATTCTATTTCAAAAAGGAAATCATTCCACCGCACACCTAACCCACAAACAACACAAGAACTATCCCCAAAACCTAATACCATCTACAACAACAAACAAAAGCAAGCCAACCCTTTTCTACTTCATCGAATCGCACACCAGAACCACCATAAAGTTGGAAACTTGATGAGACAAACAAACACCAAAAAGGATTAAAAAGATTGCACCTTTTTACGCTGCTCGATACGCTTGCGACGCAAGGCCGCCTCTTGCTGCTTATTCGCTTCCTTTCTCCTCTTCTTCTTCCTCTTATGAAACCCAGTAACATAATCCCTAATTGAAAAAGAAAGAACCCATGTCACCAAAATCCGCAAAAAAAAAAGCTCGAAATTAAACATAAAGACGGAGCCTACAGAGAAAAGGGGAGGAGTTTTATCGACTAACTTGAGGTCCTTTTCGTTGAAGGAGACGGCAAGGGATTTGTTCTTCAGAGCTCGTTTCGTTATGTGAGGGCCTTTGGTCGGTGCTTGCACCCGTCCTGCTTCTTCAGGGTCGGCTTCCATTACAGCTTCGCTTCTTGTCTTTGTTCAATTCTCTGGTAGTAAAGCTAAGTGTTGTTAAAACCTTTGTTTCTTTTTCTTAATTCATTTTGGTTTAAGGGTTTCCTGAGGTTTAGAACATTTGCAATAGGCTCAGGCCCGTTTAAGGCCCAACGTAGGTTTTGCTGCAACATTTGATTAATTAGTGTCGCACACTTGTTTAAACAACATAAATGTTGTACATATTTAAACCCATCAAAGCATATATTTTTGAGCCAAGTGCATATTCAGAATTTAGAAAAGGAAAGTGCCCTAATAAGAGGTGAGTTCAATTTTTTAGTTAGAAAGAAATAGCATTTTTGAAAATTTTATACCAGATTTTCTCCAAAATAAAAATATTATCATTTATAAATTTGAGCTCAAAATTTGCTTCCACCATGGTCAAATGAACTATTGAAACCACCATCTTATTTTCAATTTACCTGATGATAATCTATGCAACCAACTACTACAAGTTACGCGACCCTAGTAATGCCAATGCTCTCTATGTATCAAAAGGTAAGGACTAAAGATGGATAATTTTCTTACAGCTTGTTTAGAATTAATTTCTTGGGGGGAAGTCTTCATTTCCATTTCCACAGCTAAAACAAATGGTATCCGTTTTTCATTTTCATGTTTAGATCAAAAATAAAATTTGAATTGATTTGATTTGTAGCTTTTATTAAATATATATATATATATTTAACAATATATAATAGATTCGATACCTATATTAGTAGGCTAATAATCCTAACCTAAAAACTCTCGATTATCTTTATATTCACGCAGGATTCGGGAAAAGCTAAATAGACGTTTGATAGGTGATCGACGCATCAAAAGAATGAGATTCAAAAATTTTTTTTTTTCCAAATTTTATGCATTTAAAATTCCATCGAAAGAATTGGTCTTTGCCCTCCCGATGAAATCTGAAACTATGCCTTTGGTTCTTAGAGATTTAACGAAACTAACGATTGTAACCTCATAAAAAAATTGAGAAAAGATCTTGCACTGAGTAGATTATATTTAACTATTTATCTTTATATATAGAGTCAGTTTGCCCCGCCATTCCAAAAATAAAACCATGCATTTGGTTCCTATATAGTTGTTCGCATATGTTGATGGCTAGGAACCAAACAGTTTTAGGATTGCTCCTAGTCGTACTATCTTACTTGCTACTGATAATTGTTCATAGGCCTTGACTCCCCAAGCTGAAGCGTACCACCTTTATGGATTGTCAATGGAGGTCAGGTGGAGGTGTGAAGCTAAATTGAGATGCCTCATAAATGAATTTCCAACTCCATGAAGGCATTGTCATAATCGCAAGAGATCACTTAGGTTTTATACTAAAAGATCAAACGTTATTTTTACCGCAAGATCACATATCGAAGCAGAAGTACATCGATTCAAAATTATGTCAACTCTGACATTCAGAGCACTGGGGAGAAGGAGGTCGAACACTAATGCATTACGGAGGTCTTTCAAAGGTTTAACTCGTCCCTCTTTGCTTCCACAGGTTGCGAGTTGGCTGAGACAATGACAGAGAAAGTGGAAAGACGGGTTACGGATGAAATGAATTTGAGGATCACAAGGCCCTATAGGCAGGACGAAATTGAAGCCACCCTTGATCAAATGCATCCTACTAAGGCTCCAGGTCTAGACGGGATGCCCCCTATCTTCTACCAAAAGTTTTGGAAGAAAGTGAGCCCAGAGATTTTGCGGTTAAATTTAGCTGTAAACGAGGGTGCGGATCCAACGAAAATCAATAGAACCATCATTGCTCTTATTCCAAAGAATCATAAACCTACTTCTTGCTCTGAATTTAGGCCGATTAGTCTTTGCAATGTGGTGATTAAACTGATCACAAAAGCCATTGACAAAAGCCATTGATAATAGACTGAAAATCATCTTAGACAAAATTATCCATTTCAACCAAGAAGCTTTTGTCCCAAGAAGGTTTATTACGAACGTGACACTTCTTGGCTTTGAAGCCTTCCATTACCTTAAGAAGAAGCGAAAAGAGAGATATGGCTTCTGCGCACTAAAATTGGATATGATGAAAGCCTACAATCGGGTAGAATGGGTCTTTCTTGAAAAGCTTATGGCATCTATGGGCTTTGCCCTAATGTTTACAGAGTTAGTCATGAGATGTGTTCGCTCAATTAATTATACGGTCCAAGTCAATGGGAACTTGGGGGAGTACTTCAAACCCAATTGTGGCCTCCGACAAGGAGACTTGTTATCTCTGTACCTCTTTCTCCTGTACACTGAAGGACTGGGAGCCCTTATTGAAGACGCAATTCAGACCAAGTCCCTACATGGGATCAAAGTGTCATGGCAGGCTCCTCCTCTATCACATCTCTTATTTGCTAACGACTCTTTGATTTTTTCTAGGGCTACTGAAGTGGAGTTATAGAACATCCTCAGCCTCCTCAATCTCTATTCATGGGCTTCGGGCCAAAAAGTAGACCTGCAGAAAAGTGCAATTACCTTTAGTAAGAACATATAGAAGAATGATGCCAAACGTAACTAAAGGACAACATACAATAGTGTATTGGGACCTGATAGGCTCGGGTCCTATCCCGGGCAGGTAGGTACCTGTGATCGAATTGAACAGAGTTATTCTTCAATATATTTCTACCTACATAATGAGTTATTTTTTACTGCATGTAGGTACCTGTAATTGAATTGAAAAGATGCTCTGGAGATTCTACTAGGGTAACTCGGACGGTAATAACAAGATCCACTAGCGTAGCTAGGAGAGGATGTGCCGCTCTAAACAAGAAGGAGGCATGAGTTTTAGACGCCTCCAAAACTTCAATGTGGCTATACTCGCCAAATAAGTTTGGCATCTTCTAACATCTCCTGATTCTCTCATGGCTCAAATTTTAAAGAAGAAATATTTTTCCCAGTTGTCCTGGTTGGATACCCATATCGGCTATACTAGCAGTTATGGTTGGAGAAGCATTCATAAGGGGGTTACCTTGCTTAAACATGGTCTCACTTGGAGAGTTGGAAATGGCCAACAAATCAGCATTCAAAATATTAAGTGGATCCCAAATTCGGCTACTAGTTCCCTTCTCTACACTCATCCAGGATCAGATCTATTCTAAAAAGTGGCTAAACTCTTTAATGAAGAAGGTACAGCTTGGAACCTTCCTATCTTACATGAGCTCTTCACTGAAGAAGATGTGGGGAACATACTTTCTATACACATCAACCGATATTGTCCCCTCAATACATCAAGATGGAGTTTTACTCAGGATGGGTTATACTTTGTGCAGAGTGGTTATCGAGTTGACTTTAACATATGGTGAGAATCTACAAAGCATGCCATCCTCCTGAGCATCAATAAAAGGGTGTAGAGCACCTGCTGGTCCATCACCTGTCCTCTACGGATTAAAAACCTGGTATGGCGTATCGTGGGCAAGAACCTTCCTATGAGAGCAAATCTAAGCAGAAGAGCCACATAGATCGATGATACTTGCCCTAGCTGTGGTCGTGAAGCTGAGTCCACTATGCACTTATTCTTCAACTATAGTTGGTCCAACAATATTTTGAAAGATTAGGAGATGCCATTTCCACAGAACTTATCCAGAGCGTGGAACAAGGAATAAAAGCTATCTTTACTAACAAGCACAACCTCGAATATATCGCAGAGTGACTTACCTCTGGAATCTTTGGAAAATTTACAATCATTATGTCTTTCGCCCCGAGGAAAACTGTGGTCGACATCGCCTATTTGACGATGGACTAAAATTTTGGAAAGATTTTGTGGATTCAAAGGGGCCTAATTAGAGTAAAGAGCCACCATGCAAGAAAACCTGGTCACCACCCGATATAGGTTAGTTTAAGGTAAATGTTGATGGTGGGTTCTTGAAAAATGTTGGGGGCAAGTGGGAGCAATCGTTAGAGACATGCAGGGTAACTTTGTGGTAGCTATGATCAAAGGCTACCCTCACATACTTTACCCTACTATTCTTGGGGAGTGGATTTGTTGGGGACTCTTTATGAGTCCCCATATGGGGACTAGGGTAATTTTGTAAAATTTTATTAATGATATTCTCTCTCCATAATCTCTGCAACTACTACCTTTTTTGAATTGGTTGATTTCTCTCTCCTATTAATTAACCAATAAATCAATAAACCAGTAAACCAATAAATCAATAAATCAATAAACCAATAAACCAATAAATCAATAAATTAATAAACCAGTATCAATAAATCAATAAATCAATAAACTAATAAATCAATAAATCAATAAACCAAAAAATCAATAAACCAGTATCAATAAACTAATAAACCAATAAACCAATAAATCAATAAACTAACAAACCAATAAATTAATAAACTAATAAATCAATAAACCAATATCAATAAACCAATAAATCAATAAACCAGTAAACCAATAAATCAATAAACCAATAAATCAATAACCCAGTATCAATAAATCAATAAATCAATAAACTATCAAACTAATAAATCAATAAACTAATAAATTAATAAACCAAAATCAATAAACCAATAAATCAATAAACCAATAAACTAATAAACCAATAAACCAATAAACTAATAAATCACTAAACCAGTATCAATAAATCAATAAACTAAAAAATCAATAAATCAATATCAATAAACTAATAAACCAATAAATCAATAAATCAATAAACTAACAAACCAATAAATCAATAAACTAATAAATCAATAAACCAGTATCAATAAACCAATAAACCAATAAACCAATAAAAGGTAAGTCAATATTGTGAAAAGGGAGGTATTAAATATCTCGAGATTTATTTAAAAAGAGGAGGTATTAAATGTCTCGGTTTTTACGGGAAAGAATATCAAAGGTTAGTGTTTTAAATTTAAATTTTGCTTAAAAAGAGGGATATTTATGATAATGGGACTAAAAAGAAGGAATGCATTAAATACTTGAGTTTTTTAATATTGATAAACATAGAAAAAAGAGGAATTCATTAATTGTTTGACTTTTTAGGTTTGGGTAATAGGCCAAAAATACCCTTGAGTTATTTACACCATTAGATCAGAATATTTTTAAAAAGATGCTAATCAGATGGTCTAGATTTGAGTCCCCATATGGGGACACTCCCTATCAAGTCCCCATAGAATCCAATTTCCTATTCTTGAAGGCAAGGCCTTACTACTCGGGGTTGAAGTTGGTGTTCTTATGGGCCCACAGAACATAATCATAGAGTCCATTTGTTTACCAGTGATCTAGGCGATCCATCGAGGCAATGGGGACATAAGTGATCTATCCCTCGTTGCTGAGGAGTGCGCGCATCTTTCTATGAGGTTCATCGAGGTAAAATTCTGTCATACACAAAGAGAAGGAAATCAAGTTGCTCATGCCCTTGCAAAATGCCGTAGTTGTAATACGGGTGAGCCTGAGCCCTTTTCGGCTCCCCGGCAGGGACGGAGCCAGAAAATTTGAAGACTGTGGTCAATTTTTAAATTTTTAAGATTTAGTTGTAATTTATATGTAGATAAATTTTTTTTGGGTTCAATTTATAATTTTAATGGGGACATAAACTAAAAAATATACTAATTATCAAATAAAAAAATATTAAGCAGGGTCAATTGACCCCACTCTTTCAAACGTGGCTCCGCCACTGCCCCTGGAGGAGGTTATCGAAATTATTGCTCAAGATGCTGCCTTGATGAAGCAAAATTTAGGCCCGCTGAGTGTGGGAGAGGGGTTTCTCATGGGTAGGTCTGATACATAAGGGTTGGGGTTGGGGTTTTCTTTCTCTTTCCGTGGGGTTTGGGTGTAATGGGACATTCTGTAGTGTTTTTCTACAATGAGCAGTGCTATCGCCGCAGCGAATTCCATCCGCAGTGCACTCTTTTTCTATTCCGGGTATTTCTCATTCAGGGTGGATTTATCGGATAAGTTTTTAATGAGGCCGGCGATTGCAACTTTGCTTTCTAGCAAAGAAAACACTAAAGGATGGAGAGTAGATTTTGGAGGATAACGACCCTATACGGTTGTACTTGGTCTCTCTAGGTTTGGGCAGATTGCCATACCCGGTTGGTGACGAATGGGTTTGGTTGTTTGGTTTTCTTTCTGGACTCGACTTGTAAGCTTACTCTTGCTTTCTTTTCAATGAATCAAATCAATTCCCAGCAAAACAAAAAGTATGTCAACTTGGTCTCAAACCATTTCAGGTGTTCGACCACTACAATCGAAATACATTGCCTCGTAGCCTCAATCTTTTTGTCCTCAGCTGACATGGTTATTGATTTGGAGTAGAGCTTCTTGTAAGAAAATTAGGGACCCTCTTAAGTAATTTAGATTTGTTCTGTTATTTTTATCCTTAGATTCGTTAATCGAGTCAAGAATTAATGTAGCTCTAAATGTAATGTTTATAAGAATAACAATTATAATTAATTCCATCTTAACGAATTTGATGTACTATTTTCACTAATAACATACTAATGGTAGACTTTTTCCATAAATAATATTATTAGAATGATCATTCTTAAAATAAAACCCACCCAACGTCTGACTGCACCAATTTCTTTTTTTAAAAAAAAGGCAAATGCCAGAAATTTGAAAATCGGTTATTTTGAGTTCCTGACAGAGATCCCAGGGAGGTAGTACACATCGAAATTTCCCCCGTCAACCACTAAAGTCCAAATATACCATTGATTCACCCAAGCCTAAGACCAAAGACCCACCAGATCAGACAACCGGACCAGAACTATCTTGCTCGTCTTCTCTCTATTCTTCCAGGAGGGGAACGAGAAAAAAAAAACATGGATCCACCGGAGCAGCCCCGGTTGTCGGACCGGGTTTTGATGAACGGGACGGCGATCATGTTGACTCTGACCCAGGACGGGGTCTTGAGGTGGACAAACGAGAAGGGTCAACCCAAAGCGTTGACCTTGGAGAAGGAGGTGCTGGGATTCGTCAGCGAGGGCGTCAAGCTCAGGATAAAGGCGATAGTTGCCACGGAAGACGGGTTCTGTTGCTTGGGGAGCAACGCCGAAGGAGGAGGGGTCTTGGTGAGGAAAGATTTCGTCTTCGAGCCACTTAATGTGGAATCCCAGAAGCTGTGGTGTCAGCATCTCAGAGATTATCTGGATTCCCTTGGTAATTTAAATTTCGTGGCTCTTTGGTGGCTTTTCTTTGGAAATATTTATTGGTTTTGCTTGGATTGTTGAGAATTGCATAAAGTCGGCCGCTTTTTTTCACGTGTTTAGTCTGTTTTTGGTGCCAACCTCTAAGAGATTACCTCGACTCCTTTGGTGAATTACATAGTTTTTTTTGTTTTTCTTTGGAAATGGTTTGTGGGTTTTGCTGGGATTGATGAGAAATTTGTGAAGTGGCCGGCTTTTTCACTGGTTTCGTCACAGAGATTACCTCGATCCGAATACCATAGTTTTTGTTGTTTTTCTTTGGAACTGGTTTGTGAGTTCTGCTTGGATTGTTGAGAAATTTGTGAAGTTGAGGGCTTTTTCACCGGTTTAATATGTTTTTGGTGCCAGCATCTCGGATATTGCATCGACTGCCTTGGCGAATTTCATAGCTTTTGTTGTTATTCATTGGAAATGATTTGTGGGTTTTGCTTAGACTGTTGAGAAATTTGTGAAGTGGCTGGCTTTTCCAGTGGTTTCATCTCAGGGATCACCTGGATTTGAATACCATAGTTTTGTTTGGTTTCTCTTCGAAAATGATTTGTGGGTTTTGCTTGGAGTGGTGAGAATTGTGTAAATTTGGTGGCTTTTGGTGGTTTGATTTGCTTTGATTTGGTTATCAGGTCGGCCTAAGAGGCTGTTCATATTTGTGAACCCTTTTGGAGGGAAGAAATCTGCGTGTAAGGTATTTCTCGATCACGTAAGGCCGTTGCTTGAAGATGCTGATGTTCAGATCACTGTTCAAGGTAGTGACTTTAAACAGCAATGTGGTTCATTTGTTGGGATATAGGAGATTTCTCTGTTGATCAATCTTAGTGTATTTTGTTTTTCAGAGACTAAATATCAGCTGCATGCCAAGGAGGTTGTCAGTTCCTTGGATCTTATCAAGTATGACGGCATCGTTTGTGTTAGTGGGGATGGCATTCTCGTCGAGGTTGGTTGGTTGCGCTTATTTTAGTTGATAATTTAGTGTAGAGGGATTGGAATTATTTCTTCCATACAACAGCAGAGGTCTGCTTAGCATTGAGTTCAAACAAATAAGTTTAACTGGAATTTTGGCATTTTGAGGAATCAGAAATGAGCTCCTGTTGTTGGCATAGGACTTTTAGCAGCTTTCTTTTACAATATTCCAGTTTTGGATGATTGCAACTGAACTGTTAGCAATACAGTTGTTGATATTGCTAACAGTTGTTGATGGAGGAGCATCAGAGTCATGACACGATGACATGAAAAATCATGACATGAGTGATCAGTTTGCATATATCTTCCAGATTTGGACCATTTCCCATTCTGCAGATCAGACATATTCTATAGTTTGCTGTGTCTGACTTGCTGAAAATAACTTGTAAGTACGATTAAAAGAGCATATCCTGTTTAATTCGATTGTTACTTCTGAAGCACAGCCTCTTTCACATTTAAGAACACATTCATGCTTGTGCATTTCTTAGTTTGTAAAGATTATAGACTTTAACGTTCATGTCAGACCAACATTTTTCTGTTTTTCAGGTATTGCTTATCTGTGATTTATGTTTGAATTGCCGTCTTAATACTGAAACGCCTTTTAGTAGGTGGTGAACGGACTACTATCCAGAGAAGACTGGAGCACTGCAATAAAAATGCCACTTGGAATGGTTCCCGCTGGTTGGTTATTTTTGTGCTGTTTGTGTAATTCATGTGAAATTTTGTCAAATGAATCCGAACATGAATTGCTGGGGCTGTAGTCAATTTAGTGCAGTTCGGTCTGTTAAAACAATCAGTAGACGTGACTACAATATGGTTTCTGTTGAGTTTATGGGACAAGAAACATGCAACAACCACAATCAGTAATTCACTAATTTGCAAATTGTACATATTAGAGGGGCTCAAATTGATAAAAGGGATGCTGTCCTTTTTCATCATTTGCATGGTTTGGAGCTTTGATGACTAATGATGGCTTCTTCTGGATGTAGGCACAGGAAATGGAATGGTGAAGTCTGTTCTCGATTCAGTAGGTCAACCCTGTAAGCCATCCAATGCTGTTCTTGCAATCATCCGAGGTTAAAATGGAATTCAGTGTACGAATTATGTAAATGTGCTGAGTTCTGGCTGGAACGACAACCTTAATCTCCATCTATGTTTTGCTCTTATTGCTTGCAGGACATAAGTGTGCGCTGGATGTAGCTACATTGGTTCAAGGAGAAACTAAATTTTTCAGTGTGTTGATGCTTGCTTGGGGTATGCATATGAATGATATTACCAATCCCCGCACTCTTCATTCCAAAGGAACAAGCCTCCGTTGGCTCCAATAACTTTTTTCGTGTCTCACCAAAAAAAAAAAAAAATTCGTGGATGCAAAATGACTTCATTAATGACTCAAATGTTGCTAAGTGGCTAGTATATCTTTTAATTTCAGGTCTAGTTGCTGATATTGATATTGAATCAGAAAAATACCGGTGGATGGGCAGTGCTCGTATTGATTTCTATGTAAGTTCCATGAATTGGTTGTTCTTACCTTTACAATGAATTTTCTCCTGTGTGACCAACCGCATCATAAGTATCTGTTTTTTTTTCCCTAATTTTTTAGGCTCTTCAGCGGATATTCAATCTGAGGCGTTACTGTGGACGCGTTTCTTTTGTTCCTGCACCGGGTTTTGAGGATTATGGTGAACCAACCAGTCACACTAGCGAAACGCCTAGCAGTATCAATCACAGCGAAGAGCAGCCTTTACGAATTCAGAAAAACGGTTACCATGGCCCTGACATTGAATTGAGCAATCTAGATTGGAGGGTTATCCATGGACCTTTCGTTTCAATCTGGCTTCACAACGTGCCTTGGGGCGGTGAAGATACCATGGCAGCACCAGAAGCAAAGGTTTGTTGTACTTCCAATCTGGTTTTCGCAACTAATCAGAGAATCAATTTCTACTCTTGGGGCCCTATACTTTTTGTTCCAGTATTATTATATTGTTATATATCGACGCTCGTCTCCCGACACTTTTTGCTATTCTTTTCAACACACTTTTTCATTTTCGATTTCCATTTTCGATATGCAGTTCTCGGATGGCTGTCTAGACTTGATCATCATCAAGGACTGCCCAAAAATGGCCTTGTTGTCGTTGATGACGGAGTTGAACACTGGAGGCCATGTCAGATCACCTTACGTTATATATCTAAAGGTCGGTTCATTTGGTCCGAAGTACGAATTCTCTTGTGGATACTTCATTTGCATAAATCTATCTCATGCTTCCGTTGTTCACAATAAACAACAGGTCAAAGCCTTCATGTTGGAGCCAGGTCCGCGTGCCGATGATTCGACCAAGGGAGGTATCATAGACGTCGACGGCGAGGTTCTCGCTCGAGGAAGCGGAGTTCACAAGTCCGGCCAGAAGACACTGATGACTTATGACAAGCTTGACATATCAGTGGATCAAGGCTTGGCAACTGTGTTTTCACCTGTACGATAGTTACTTGATGTTCATTTTTGCTGTCCATTTCAAAGTGTGAAATCGCTTTCTTACATTCCTTTTTGCTAGAATTTTACGTTGATCCTCGACGATATTTATTATTATTGATTTTTCAATAAAATGTAGGGGAGAGAGAAATTGAATTTTGTAGAGCTTACCACAAATTACGACTTGTAAAATTCTGATAATTGAATATAACAAAATAATATTAATAGAGGAAGTATTGTAAAAATTTCGAAATATCAGGAAGAAGCCGATCGTCGTTACTGGCATTCAAGCCTGATGCTAAGTGGCCAAATTAAGAACAAACTGTTGGGAGAGAGTGGAGTAGTGCTCCGTTCTAATATTTGCCGGCTACAGTTTTAGTTGGTGTTAGTTTCTGATTAATTTGTCACAATAAATATTTATGTACTCTTTTTTTTTTTGGTAACAAAATATTTATGTACTCTTGATTGAGTTGAATCTGAAACATCTTTGGTTAATTATTTAATGCTTGCTAGTTGCGGTCTAATTAAATGGGATTTCTAAAAATTAATCACCTAATGTTAATTAAAAAGAAGAATAGCCGTAGAGGCTTAATTAATTCAGACTGACTGAGAATTTGAGCTTCTATATTAATTCAAATGTTATACCCTTAATCAATGACTAACAAAAAGAATATATCTTCGAAGAAATTGTTGCTTTTTCTAAAAGTAGATAAGACGCTACTTATTTATGCCACATTTGTATTTGCCATCTTCCTTACCTTTTTAATAACGTTAATCAATATAAGCCAAGTAACTTTTTTTCTAACTACTAACTAATTTAATTAATCAGATTCATATGTATATGCTAAGTAAATACCTTGGACTAGTTGGGATGGTTTGGACTAGATATCAAGTGATTTTAAACAAAAAATTAAATACCTCTTATTGCGACAAAGTACACGAGAAGAACTAGGCTATACTGTTGATCAATTTGTTTTACGCTCTCTACTAACTAATTTAATTAATCAAATGTATAGGCCAAGTAAATACCCTTTGTTACGAGACAAGTTACACGAGAAGAACTAACAAGCTAATTGAGTTTGTTATTCAACAAATATTTATATAACCGACAAAAATAATTATTTTAATTTAATTAAATTATTTTTAATTCGAGTCTCTAAACATATATGGATGTTAAATACTTACTAAAATAGTAGCTAACCTTGCCTAATTATGATAATCGACACTGATTATAAAAATATTAGGGTACCGTCAAAAAAATTAGAGAAACGACACAGCTGACTTGAAAAGGACAAAAGAGACCAAACAGAACTACATTACCTATAATGGATGCATAGCAGTTTCCCTAAGCAAGTTTTAGCTTATTACCATATCCTAATGTTGCTTCAACTGTATACAGCATTCGAAAATACCGACATTTGTAGCATTTCGTCACCGTTTTAACTGGAATGGTACACTTGTTAGCTTACTCCTAGGGAGCCTAGGGTAAACAAGGAAATGCATTGTTCGAATTTAGATGTGCCCTATAAGATTCATGAATGGCTTATAACGTCTACGAATCAATGGCGATCCAGTTTTAATATTTTATCATATCAAATTTTTGTACTTGTCTAGCGGTTTTTTTTTTGTCTCTGCCATTTCGTTGTCCTTTCTTCATATAGTTTTCCAATCTGGCGGCGAACGCGAACCGCACGTTTGTAACCGATGCCAAGCAGAACAGGATATTACTACATTGGTACGGTGAACTTATTTATAATTATAAAAAATTTATATATTTATTAACTTAAAATTAATAAAATGTATGTTATTGATCTGTCAATTTGTATAGAGAATAATTTAATATCATATCAACATCGAATTTAGTCACCTCAATATGTGTTTAGATATCACAAAACTTAGAGAAAAATAGGTATGAATAAATATATTCAAGATTATTGTTCCTGTTAATAATGAAATTTGATTGTGCTTGATTCTAGATGAGTAACTCTACTTAATATCAAAATGAATACTTAAAGTCATATAATGACGTCATATTGTGAATAATTTACTTGGGTTTTATCACTCTAACGAGACGTACGCATCCTGGAAAATTTCCCAGGAGGTCACCCATCATGATCTTACTTTCGGCCAAACGCGTTTAACCTTGAAGTTTTTTCAAGATATGTGCCCGAAAAGAAAGTGCACCTTGTTGGTATGGATAGTAACAATCAAATCACTTAAACCTTTCATTCAATACATATACGGAGTATCACATCACATGTGCATATATATTATTTTTTTGACATTATGTGCATATATATTATTATTAATGAAACTATACCGTTAAAAAAATTCTTTTCTTATATTTAGCTATATTTTCATGGCAGGATTTTGTACGTAGCTATTATCGGATACGTATATTAGTAGACTTAATTCATACTCTTGATTTATTACGTGCTGTTTGTAAAAGAATAGAGAATTCCATGGACGTCTACTAAGTTGTTGAACAGTTGCTCTATGCACTTGTCTTGAACTGTTCGGACTTTGCAAATGCACAAGCGCAACACACCGTCCAAGGATTACTGGTACTGTACTGGACAAGTGTAAACAAGAGAGTAGTTGATGTACAAAAGATTAATTTATATTTAATTCGAACAAAATATTATATATTGAAAATATCAAATTATCATTTAGTATACGTAGTAAGTGGACTGATGTTCTGTGATACCTCGTATATGTACTGTGTGGAATGCTTAAAATGATTTGATTGTTACTATCCATACTAACAAGGTGCACATTCTTTTCGGACACACATCCTAAAAGAACTTAAAGGTTAAACGCGTTTGGCCGAAAGAATGATCAGGATGGGTGACCTCATAGGAAGTTTCCCAGGGTGCGTGCGAGTGAGGAAAAAGTACGTTGAAAAGACTCATGTTGGTATAGTGGAGTCAGTCGATTAAATCACGGGACGTTACATTTGGTATCAGAGCAACCTCGACTTGTACGGTGTGATTCAGGGATCGAATGCACCTACAAGCGAGGGATTATGGGATTGTGTGCATCTGGCGCGACGAGGACGTCGCGTATTTAAGGAGGCGTGGAAGGAATACTTCGTTTATGTACTGTATAAATAGGCTTAAAGTGATTTGATTGTTACTATCTATACCAACAAGGCTTAAAGTTTTCTAGGATGCGTGCGAGTGAGGACAAAGTACGCCGAAAAGACTCATGTTGGTACAGTGGAGTCAGTCGGTTAAATCACAAGGCATTACATATTCAAACTTACAATTTTCAGTTTAACTAATTATTCTTTCATAATTAATCCACGTGTTGGGTGCCAATAAAAGAAGTTGGTGGAAGAAGTGTGCATTAATCGGGAAGACGTTGATATTCGAGATCCAGCAATGGGTGAGGACCAAACAAGGTTATATGATCCCCATGATTTTAGTTTCCGAAGTATAGAGGTATTGGGGTTTTTGGTTGCAATCGGAGAGGTATTTGGCTTTTGTACTTGGTGAACTCTGTGATGCTTTTGATTTCTGTGGGCTTGTTTGTGTTTGACTAATTTTTTTGGCGTCGAACTAGATCTCACTATTGTTAGTTAAATATGTGTTTATTTAGTTCCTTAGTGTAGTACTTAAATAAAATTGGCATAACTAATTTTGGAGTTTTTTTAGTAATAAATTTTACTTATTAAAAAAATAAAAAAGTGCGCCAAGTGTACTTACGTAGAGGGACAAGAAAATCGAAACGAACGAGGGTGACCACAGGGCAAGATGCCCAAGAGTTGAGATATCCTTGCATTTAGCAAACAGGACAAAAAAATATCTTTCGACCACGTGGTGATCTTTGTATGGTAAACTTAACGCAAGTTTAAATGTTGATTTCTGTACCAAAATTATGATGTCTCCGATTCAACTGACGAGTAACCGGAAAATCGTTGAAATCTTATTAAAATCTTATGCAAGTGAAATCTTATAAACACGTATACCACTAAGCAATGCAATATTTTTATCACTTTTTTTCAAATGTTATCCATCAGAACAAAATTTGTATAACTTTCACATTACAAACGAAAGGTTTGCACGAGTTCAATAATAAAAATGAAATTAATTCACTAAATATTTTTAATATACAACCTAAAATCTAAAAAATTGAATTACCCTAGTGTTTCTAGAGGTTAGAAATTTTTTCAAACTAATGATTCCAAATCGAAATAATATGGCTCCCAAAAGATTCGTTATTCAATTTATGCTATTTTGCTGTCTTTTATATATAGATGAAGACACTGTAACAGTTGAGGTACAGTAAGAGGGTCTCAATACGAATAACGACCTAGAGCTTACAGAGAACGAAGAGATAAATAGAACCAATACTATTGTTTTTTTAATAAATTTGTTTATGAGAATAATTTTGACCAATTTAATTATTCGAAGATGTTGATAAAAGTTTTACCGTATGATAACATACTTTCATATAATTCGAAGAAGGTGATGGCTCGACTATCACAATAAATAATAAAGAATCAATCCTTCAAGAAGTTAATTTTTTAGGGAAAATTTGTTATTTTTTGATAAGTCGATAAGTTGTGCCATATCAAAGGACATTTAGGGTGCATTTGGTACGTATAGATAAAACAGTACATAACGGACTAGACCGAGAAAAAAAAAAGGTTCCTTTATATGTTTGGAAATAATAATGGCCATAAGAGGACATAACAACAAGATGACCACATTACTCTTTATCTTCCCCGGTTCTTCTTCGCCAAAGACAGATTCTTCATATAATCCTAATCAAATATCTCCTCAACTTTTTATACTAATTCATAATCTGATAATCTTAGTAACTCTAGTAGATAGTGGGAAGAGAAATCCCTCCCTAAAATCAAGATATGAAGTAGGAGAAGAGGAGCCCGTGTGTATCAAGCTTGAGGCGGCAAAGCTTCAAGAATTAGGTTTCAAGTCGATCTAGGACGGGACGGCGTAGAAGTGAAAAGTGAAGGGGTAAAAATGAGGGGGCGTGGGTCATGTTGATCATGGCTGAAAATCGAATGATCCTATGACTATGAGGCAGTGAATGAAGGTTAGAGTTTTGAAGGAGAGGATGTCAATTGAAGGTTGCGATGAAGTTGAATAGGAAATAAAGGTAATTGTTATTGTTTAATTAAAGATGTGAATTGATTTAAGAAGAATTAAAATCATTGATCTTGTTTGATTAGAGGTGGCCATGGATGACGGCAGTGGTGGAAGGAGAAAGGAAGATAAAATAGGTATTAATTAAGGGTACTATTGAAAAATCAGTTTCAATTAGTTTTAGGCCCGGTACAATTTTTTTGTCCCTAATAAAATACGGGACGTATATTTGAAGATAGATATGAATGAATTTAAGTTTTGTGTGAGCTGTTTTCACACTAAATATAAACCATGACAAAAATTTAAGGATAAATTACATCTGCCCCCTGTGGTTTGGGGAATTTAACTCTTCCCCCTCTCATTTGCAATTCGATTAAAAAGCCCCTTTAGTATGAAGAAATTGTACCATTTGGCCCCTGAAGTCAAAATCAGAGCTTTTCTCCTATGAGAGACCTCGTGAAAAGACAAAAGTACCCCTGATCGAAAAAACAAAAAAAAATCTCTCTCCGGAAGAGGAGAGGAAGAGGAGGAGGGAAGAAGAGGGGGGAGGAGGAGGAGGGAGGAGGAAGGAGGAAAGTGGAGGAGGAGAGGGGAGGAGGAGGGAGGAGGAGGGGGACTTTCGGAGGGAGGAAAGAGGAGGAAGGAGGAGAAGGAAAAAAGTAGAGGAGGGCGGAGGAGAGGGGAGGAGGAAGAGAAGGAAGAAGGATAAGGAGGAGAGTGGAGAAAGAGAGGGGCGAAGGAGAAGAGAGGAAGAAAGTAGAGGAGG
>SOPF01027904.1:234633-320768 GCA_012979155.1 Hypericum perforatum
GAGGAGGAGGGTGGAGAAGGAGGAGGAAGGTGGAGGAGGAGAAGGGAGGAGGAAGAGGAAGAGAAAGGAGGGAGGAGGAGGGGAAGTTTTGGAAGGAGGATAGGGGAGGAAGAGAGCGGAGGAGGAGGAGGAAGGTGGAGGAGGAGAAGGGAGGAAGAAGAAGAAGAGAAAGGAGGAAGGATGAGAGGGGAGGAGGAGGGTGGAGGAGAAAGAGGAAGAAAAAGGATGAAGGGGAAAGAGGAGAGAGAGTGTTTTTAGGTCAGGGGTATATTTGTCTTTTCCTGTTGCCTCTCGCCGGAAAATTTTCCGATTCTGACTTCAGGGGCCAAATGGTACAATTTCGTCATACTAAAAGGGCTTTTTAATCGAATTGCAAATGAGAAATGCCAGAGTTAAATTCCCCAAACCACAGGGGACCAGATATAATTTACCAAAAATTTAATGTTCAAGTGTGTCGTGTTCTTCGAATTAAATGCATCTAGTTTTTGTCTAAAAATTTATATAAATTCAGAGAAATGTAATGTTCAAATTCAGACAAATATAATTATTTGTAGCTTCTTTAATCCCATATTTGTCATTGTTATCTTGCTTACTATTCCAATCACGCTAGTGGACTAAGTAATTTGTTTTGCCTTATCTACTAACTGATTTAATTAATCATAGGAATATACTAAGTAACCACCCTTTTATTACGACAAATTACATGAGAAGAACTAAGATATACTGTTAAGTAACTTGTTTTACGCTCCCTACTAACTAATTTAATTAATCATATTCATATACCTAGTAAACTCCCTTTTTTACGGAAAATTACACGGGAAGAACTAGCTACCTGCTTGCTCTCTTCTGTTTCTTTATCCGTTTCTGACATCACTAAGTAGAGAAATGACATACCAACCACCGTTTACCTTAAGAGTTTTTTGGTTTAATTAACAAGTCACTATTTCAATAAAGAATATATTAATATTTGTTATGATAACGTTAAAATTTGCGCTTTACTAAGATAATCCTTAAGATTCTTAGGATCATCACACTTGCTGTAGTTTTGGTGACATTGGGCGTATTTTGTATAAAGATATACTCTTATTTGCGAGCGATGCTTCCAATTTTGTACAGTACAATTCAATGAAAATCCAAAAATTGGGAGAAAAGTAGGGACCCCTACCTCAAATGGAAAAGCATGTAAAAAAAAAATAAGTTTACTCTATTCGAATTGTCGGTACAATGAATATTCAAATATGAAAAGATATATAAAAACAAAAGTGACAAAGCCATCTTCTAAAAGGACAATAAGAAAACAATCAAAATTACATTTCCTATAACGGATACATAGCAGTTTCCATAATCTAGTTATATCTTATTATCCAATCCTAATGTCGCTTCAACGGTATTCGAAAATACCGACATTTGTGGCATTTCGTCACCGTTCTAAGTGCATTGGTACACTTGTTAGCTTACTCCTAGAGAACCTAGGGCAAACAAGGAAACGCATAATTAGAATTTAGATGTGGCCTATGAGATTCGCAAATGGCTGGCTTACAGTGTCTTTAAGAATCAATGGCGATCCAGTTTTAGTACTTATCATATCAGATTTTTGTCCTTTTTTAGTTCTTGTCCTTGCAGGTTTTTTCGTCTCTGCGGATTCGTTGTCATTTCTTTATAGTTTTCCAAGCTGGCGGCGAACCGCACGGTACGTAACCGAAGCCATGCAAAATTGAATTAGTTATATAGACCATTTTGTTCGTTGAAGGTAGGATGAACTAATTTACATACATACTTAGAAAATTTATGTATTCATTAGTTTAAGGTTTCAGATTACAAATTTAAAAAAATTTCAAAATTTTGTATGGAGAATTCTTATTTTTATATCATCTTGGAGTCGAAGTTCAATATAAATTTAAATATCACCTCATTTCGAAAAAAAAAATAGCTGTGAAAAAATATCATTAGTACTTGTCTCAGTAAAAATAAAATTTGACTGTGAGTGACTATGCTTAATATCGTATCATTAAAGTCATAAAATATTGGATATAATGACACATGACTTATCAAAATTTACGAAAGTTAAGAATCCAAATATTCATAAATAATTCTTGGTATTATATAATCCTTACAAAGAAACTTAATAAATACAAAGAGTCATATAGTGAAGTAATTGTTCTGTTATATGTAGCCATTTTTTCTTGGTAGGATTATATATTTAGCTCTTCTCTTTTTAGGGGTTATTTAGCTCTTCTCGGATAGTTGGATACATACATGGGTAGGCTTAGTTGATACCCTTTATTTTTTACATACTACTTGTAAAAGAATAGAGAATTCCGTGGACGTCCACTAGGTTGTTGACAGTTTTCCAAGGCACTTGGCTTGAACGTTTCGAACATCACAAATGCACCAGTGTCCAAAGATTACTGGTACTGCACCGAATATTTTTCGGAAATATTCTTTGTGTCTAAAAGAGTTGGGTATAATTTTACATGATAATACAACTCTCCTTACCAAATATTAATTTTACATCATATATATTCATCATAAATTAAGAGTAAAATATTTGTTCTAGTTGATGAAGTTTTTGAGTTCGATTCATTGAGAACATAAGAATGTTAAATATTTGTTGAATTTTTTTAAACTTTTCAAACATTTTACCTAACTCCATCTTCAGTTAGTTAGTACACTAAACAAAAAATTATTAAGTGGTATAAATAAAAAAATATCTAGTATACTTAGTAAGTCGATAAATATTCAAACTCGAAAATTTTGATGAAACTAAAATAATCCTCCCAAACATTTCAAGTGATCGGTGGTAATATAAGCATTGTGTTTAAAACTGCGGTCCCAACGATACGAGGGACCAATCTCGGGCCAGTTTTGTAAGAGAGTGGTTTGATCGCTAAAACTTATTTGATTTAATTTATGACCAATACATCCACTTGCAAACTCTGAGGATGTACATCACATTTCAATCAAAATAAACTAATTTTTCAACATTTTCCGCTAATATGTGAATTAAGGCAATTAAATTGGACTAATATGTTAAATAAAAAATGTTGTAACATTATATTAATTCACTTTTAAACTTCTTAAATAATGTCTGACGAGTTTGTTTGCATAAATTGTATATCAAAGTTGATAAATATTTGAACTTATTTGATATATTATCATTTTTTCTAAGTTAAGTTGATTTTATCTCATTTAATAAATATTAATATTATGCAAAACAAAGAAGTCCGTAAAGTGCACTTTGCAAAGTCTCTAGAAGTCCGGAAAGATATCTGAGAGTTTAGACATCATTGTATGCTTAGGCGCTTAGCAAACAAGACAAAAAAAATCGTCTACCGTGAGTACCGTGCGATGCTTTTTGTATGCTTTGAGCAAACCAAAAATACTTCCAAGTTTAAATATTGATCTCGGTTAAAGATTCCTGGGATTCCACTGAGGAGTAACCAAAAAGGGAAATTGAGAATTACTGTAGTGTTTTAAATTAATAAATTTAGATTATAGAGTTATTGATTAAATTAGAATAATTTCTTTGTTAATTAATTCAAAATTTTGTCATTACAAAATTGATTCATTGCTAACTAAAGTATAACTTTCAAAGATTTAGATTGGGTTCGAACTTAATAAGTAATTCCATACAATATGAAATTTGGCAGAATTGTACTTGTATTTTCTTTATGCGATACCGACATGTGTATTTGTATATTTTTGTAATATTGACATTTTCTTTATGTGATATCGACCAGTGTGAGTTTTTTTCTACTTTGGTCTCATAGGTTTTAGATTCTTGCAAAAAAAGTCTTAGACATTTATATTTTTGTATTTTTGAAATATCAATTTTTTATGTCATATTGGACCATGTAAAGAATGTTTTCACTTGAATCTTATAGTGTTTGAATTTTTATAAATAAGTTCATTCCGTATAATTTGAAAAAATATGATTCATTATCCAGTTTATTCCTAATCTCCATCCTGCTGGGCTCGACAAGCAATATGATTCGTTACCAATTTATGCTATTTTGTTCTTTTATATATGGATAAAGGACCGTGCCTCAGATTCTCTCAATTGAGGTAAAATAAAGGTGACCATAGGAATAAGAACCTAGAGCTCACGGAAAACGAACGGATTATATAAAAAGTAAACAAAAGTCTTGGTTTCATTCAATTCTTTGTTTTTTTTTCGTTAGGTAAACAATCGAACGAAGAAATGAATGAAATCAAGATTTTTGTAACTCAATTTAAAGGCCGAATAGTTCATACAAAATCTAAATTTAATGTTATAATTATCTGTCGTAATAATGTCTCAGATGTACAATGAAACAATGTAAAATGTCAGAATTTTCCCCAATTAACGTTATCATATATTTAAAAGTAAAAAAAACAGAGCCGAACAAGAATTGCAGTTGTACGTATAATTACAAAAGCTGTTGCAACCAAACAGGAAAAATAAAACGACAACGCGTGAAATAGCAAATTAATACCCTAATTTTTTTTAGCAAATTAGCCAGAATCGCGCGCAGCACACAGCAACAACTTCCGCCCGGCGTAGGTCATAATTCTCTTCTTTTCCTTTTTTCTAGAGCAGCAATTTATTCATTAATTTAATTTTGAGTTACGTAAAATTATAAAAATAAAATATTAAATTAAATTCTGACATAACTATATATCTTATCAAATTCTGAATAGTGGGATTTATTTTTGATGTGGAGAAATGCGCACAGATTAACAAAACATACAAGAAGTGTAACTTTTTTTTTAGCGAAACAAGAAATGTACTTCGGTTTCTTCTCTTCAAAGTTTTGCTCCCAGTAGCGCGATGAACTTTTGGACAATAGGTGCATCAGTGAATTTCTTTATTTGAAAATCACGGGCGAACTTTAAACTCCAGAATTTAATTTCAGACTTACGTTAAATAATATTAATCATATAATATCCGATTAAAATAAAAAACTAAGACAAATTTTATAAACAAAAGCACCCACTTAGGGCAATCCAAACAGGAAAAATAAAACGACAACGCTCAAGTGAACAAAAAAACAAAGCACACGCGCCCCCTCCTCCTCCCTCCAACCATATATAAATAGCGGTGGGAGACGCTTTAAATTCCCTTCTCTCTCTCTCTCTATAATTTTACTTATTTTGCATATTCCTCTCTCTCTCTCTCTCCGCCTCTCGGGACTCAAGACTCGAACCTCAAAAAGTCCCAACCGCTCCCTAGTTCCTACGACGTTACACGCTTCTCACTCTCGTCGGGGGAATTGGTTAGCTAGCTCGATGTCGGCGGCGGAGAAGAGATGCCTTAACCCGGAGTGCGCCGGGGAGGCGACGTCCAGGAGGAAGGGCTGGCGGCTTCGCTCCGGCGAGTTCGCTGACCTCTGCGACCGATGCGCGTGAGTCAATACTCTTTCCACCCCCACTCCCATTCGTTGACCGCTTCGTTCTCTTTCCTTTTTAAAGCTTTTTTTTTACACGAACTCGGCTCCTGAGCGTGGCGTACACGAACTCGGCTCCTGCGCGTGGCCAGGGAGAATTTCTTTCAATTCTCTCATACTCGTCAACGGCTTAGCCTCCTCTCTCTCTCTCTCTCTCTCTCTCTCTCTCTTTGAATTAATTTCCCTCGGTTTTACTCGTGTTGATATGTAATTTTTTACTGATTTACCGAACTGTTTTTAGTTTTAAGCTTTAATTGAACTTTTTCGGTTGTTTAAACTGATGCAAAAGCTGTAGTTAATATGTATCCTTCCATTTTGTTACTCTATGTTTTCCTGCATTATTATTATTATTATTATTATTATTATTATTATGCAAGGAGAAAAGTGATGTTAATATGGTTATTTTATCATTATATTATTATTCTCATTATAGTTTTGTTGTTTGGGCAGTCTCTGAATCTTTTGACTTTGGTTTTACCTTCTTATTCTGTTTTTTGACTTCAGTTCGGCTTATGAGGAGGGGAGATTCTGTGAGATGTTCCATCAGAAGGCCAGTGGTTGGAGGAACTGCGAGTCTTGCGGGAAAGTAAGTGCAACCGACCAACTTCTATTTTATCCGTGTCATTTCCGATTTTTCGGGATAGCTTATGGAAATAGTTATTGATTTTTTTCTTGTTTGTTGCTTATATGTCCAGCGAGTGCACTGTGGGTGCATAGTTTCAATGCACATGTTCTCTCCGTTAGACACCGGAGGAATCGATTGCATGCCGTGTGCAAGGGAGAATCTTCTTCCGGTGAGGATGAACCTCGCTCTTCCTATTTAAACGTAATCATGCCTACTTATTGGCCCAATAAACTGAAACCGTACGTCTTTGCCGCAATTTCAGATACCAAGTAATGGATGGCCACATCCCGAGTTTTATCACACCTCTATGACTAGGAGTCTTAAAGATCCTTCCGGAAAAAATTGGAACCAGCTAGCAGGATCAGGACCTGTACCATGGCATCAAGCACCTACCCTATTCAACTCTTCAATTAATCCCGTGATGCATCCAGGTATGACACATGAGGTGGACAGGGTAAATGCCAGTGTTAGATTATCTTCCAGTTCTATGAATAAAGAAATAAATGAGTACTCCTCTGAAAGATTAATAAATGGAAACCTGAAGCTTGGTGAACGTGATACATTAGAGAATGGAGTGGCAGGTGAATATTTCTTGACCTATATTTGTATGATAATAATAATTTGTTCATTCTCCTGTCTCATATGGACCATCCTCTGTAGGTATGGATTGTGACGAGCAATCTACTCTAGGTATAAATATCGCAAGATATTCTTCTGCCACGAGAGATGACCATTCTTCCCCTCATTTTGGCATGGGTGTCGTGTATTTGAACGAGACAAGAATCAGCCCCTCCAGAATGTCTCTTCAGTCGGTCCCTTCATCTTCTCTAACAAGGCAATGTCCTGGCAATCTGCACAATGGAGTTGATTCAGTAGTAGATAATCAAATTCGCAATGCAAGGCCCCAAGCAGATACACGTGGAAAAGGGCAGTCGAGTAAGTACTGCCCAAGGTTCACTGATGAAGAGCTACAGCAGATATCTGGAAAGTATCCTTTATTTATTAAATTATTTGGATTTATGGATTATGATGTCTTTATGTTATTACGCTATGAAAACTCTCATACTTGATACCTCCATTTTCAAGTCTCTGCAACCTTAACCGTATTTCAGTTCAAATTCTGCAATTACTCCATTGTTTGAGAAAATGCTGAGTGCTAGTGATGCCGGGCGAATAGGACGTTTAGTAGTGCCAAAAAAATGTGCTGAGGTTAGTTCATACTACTGCTTCTATCTTGAGAAATTCACTTTTGGTTCTTTGAATGGACTATCAACCAAAGTTTTGGACAACCATTTGTTCTGCAAACGTTCAAGGGCTGAGGATTCTGAGACAAGAGTTACATTCAAGAATTACATTTTACTTTGAAAAGATTTACAGTATTTTTATGATGTATAATAAGGGAATGTGCATATATAATATACATGCTAATATAAAAAAAACCATTGCGCAGGCCCACTTCCCTCCAATCTCTAAGCCTGAAGGGTTGCCTCTTACGGTCCAGGATGCTAAAGGTAAAGAATGGATATTCCAGTTCCGCTTCTGGCCAAACAACAATAGCAGAATGTATGTTCTTGAAGGAATTACTCCTTGCATACAGAATTTGCAATTGCAAGCTGGTGATATAGGTAACGATGAATTCTGATTTTCTTTCATGCATAAAACATGTTATTTATTTATGTTCATGCTCATGGTCACGACCTATGAATTGCCAAGTTTTTAACACCACTATTTTAGAAAGCTTGACTTGGGAAATAAGAAAGTAATCATGTAATTTTCAGTTACTTTTAGCCGGCTGGAACCAGAAGGGAAACTGGTTATGGGATACAGAAAGGCTTCTGGAACCCCTCCGGGTTATCAGGTATAAGCTCCTGAAAATGGCAGCTGCTCATATATTTCCTCATTGTACATGATATAGTATTGTATTATGACTGAAGACTAAAGCCAGCAGTTGGCTAGTGTAACCTATATCTTTTTGGCATAGTCAGGTATTGCTGACTGTTAAGAGGTAATTACTAATGTCGGGGAATTGTTGCTAAATAATGCCAACAAAAGAAAAATTGATCTTTGTCATTAACAGAAACTTCTGGAAATGATCCCTTTTTTGGTTCAGTTGACCTGGACCGCTCTTCTCTTTTTAGGGTTCGATCTTGCAGTGTCGTATTTACCTAGCTTTATAAAGAATCGATCTTTTAAGCCAAGAAAATTCAGTGTATGAGTTGTGATACCGTCTTTACTGGACAAAGCAATATACAAGGCTGTAAATGTGGCAATGACAACTGGGAATGTTAGTATCTAGAACTGTAGTGTTGTCTCTAGTTATTGTTTTGATTCAGAATACATATGGAATAACAAATAGTTGCATGAACCAGATCAATTCAGAAGAGCCCAGTCCTTGGAAAAAAGTTGACAAGTTGGGATACATTGCTAAAGATTTTGAATCCAAACCCCCTGCCAAAAAGAGGAAAAGCAGCACAATGGGTTCAAAGAGCAAGCGTTTAAGGATTGATAGTGATGACTTGGTGGAGTTGAAGCTTACCTGGGAAGAAGCGCAAGGACTACTTCGGCCTCCCCCTCACCATGTCCCCAGCATAGTAGTGATTGACGGATTTGAGTTTGAGGAATATGAGGTTAGATTCATTTCTACAATTTGCAGAAACAAGTAGCGCTCTCCTACTTTAGCCAAAATTATCTGTCGTAGATTTTGTTGCTGTACTCTGCTTCTGCTCATAGTCAACAACTTGAATGGTTTGTTGTGTTCTATCACCTCCCATTTGTTCATTCTGTTAATATGAGGTTGTTGTTGGAACTGTGTTTTATTAGCCAAAATTGGTGTATTCATGTTTTGAGCTGTGGATTGGATAGGTAGAAGAGTAAATCACGAGCATGCCCAACTCCAAGTTCCTTTCCAAAATGTAGGAAGTTTTTTTTGAGGGAAAAAATGTAGGAAGTTTAAAAATATATACTTTTGTAGACCTGTCCGGTCTTCGTTTATCCCTTCATACTACACTTATTTTTGGGTAGTTGTAGCTTGTACTCACAGAAAATAACCTCCTAAAGGGAGAGAAGAAGTACCAAGCGAAACCTCTTCCATATCCCCTTCTTATTTCAGTCCTTAGCGTTATGTGTACTGAAATTAATTGAATTAGGCCCAACTAATCTGTGTATGTAACAGGACGCTCCTGTACTCGGCAAACCAACAATATTTGCTACTGATAACATGGGGTAATCACCTTTCTCAATTCTCAGATTCGATTATGAGGATGTGATTTTCTCTCTTTTTGAGACATTCGTATAATTCTTGTGTTGACAGGATTTTGAGATATATTTCTTCAGTGAACCATTTTGCTATGTTAATTTATGTGGACTCTTTTCTTATTGTTGTTATAAGTTAGCGATTAGTTTTTCCTCGTTCTCTTGAATTATGGAAGGTTTCTCTATTCCCTTTTTAATTCAAGTATTAAAAACTCCTGGGTTTAGATAAAGCTCTCACGGCCTTTGATTTCATTGAGATGAATGAATTCTAATGTCAATTCTTTAGCAGCCACATGATCCAATGGGTTCAATGCGAGAACTGTTGCAAGTGGCGAAAGCTGCCTGCCAATGCTCTTCTTCCTTCCAAATGGACCTGTCATAATAACTTATGGGATCCAGAAAGGTAGACCATCCATGTGATTCTTCCATAGGACTCGAGTTTATGAAAAAAAAATTATTCCTTATCATGTTATGAGGAACTAGTTAGCTTTCTGTTGATAATTCACCGTAGGAGACATGAACGTTGGACTTGAGAGGCAATCATTTTTTATCATCCCATAACCAACTGGGTTGCATCTCTAAAAACTGTAAAGAATTTGTGAGGATCACTAATGAATTTGATGGTGGATATTTACAAGTTAACTTTGTTGACCACTTGGATCTCCTCCTTACAAACTGAACTATCAACTGGTTCTCCACAAAAATCTGGCTCCTTATTGAAGTTTCTTTAGAGGTTGATAATTTTGGCTAAATGTGAGTGTCTTGACCCAGATCATCGTGTTCAGCTGATCAAGAGTTGACCACCAAGCAGCTGGAAGATCTGGTACCACCACATAACTTCGGTATGAATAGTTAAATATTCTGTTTTTTATTGCAATTTTTGTGTTGCTGCTGACTACTGTCATGGTTGTAATGCAGTGGTTGCCTCCAAGAAAAAGGCTCCAAAATCAGAGGCTGATAATGTTGACGCGTTGGAGGGACTCGATGCCCTTGCAAATCTAGCTATATTAGGGGAAGGTGAGGCATTTTCAGCTTTTTCACAAGCCACCACAAGACACCCAAGGCACAGACCAGGCTGCTCTTGCATAGTGTGCATTCAGCCACCGAGTGGAAAAGGCCCGAAACACAAGCCGTCGTGCATTTGTAATGTCTGCCAGACGGTGAAGCGTCGATTCAAGACCTTAAAGATTAAGCGTCTGAAAAAGCAATCAGATAAGGAAGCAGAAAATGAGCAAAATCTACAAGGCCAGTCAGAGAAGTTAGTCGACGAAGAACCACTGCTGTCCAGTCATACCAAGAACAGAGAATGTTCTGATGAAGATCTCAACAGATCCAAGTCTTCAACATCACCTTTTAAAGGCCAAATTGATCTGAATATCCAGCCAGAGCATGAGGAGTCATCGTCATCTCCTGATTCGAATACTGGAAGCTTGCCGAAGAATCCGGGAGATGCGTCTGAGAGTTACCTGAAGCAACCAGAGCTGTCAGGCTTGGATGATGATGATAACCGGATCTTGTTAGCTGGCATTGAAACCAGCGGCACACTCCATATCGGATTTGGACTTGGTAGTGGTCACAATGATTCTGGTGACGGGAACTCAACATTTCCGTTGAGATCGGTGTCATGTGCACCGGAAGCTGGATAAATTCAAGTGTTTGATCAAAAACATTCAGGCGGTGATCAAGCCATTCTCTAATCTACATTGTTGATCAAAGTGGCATCAAGCTGGCAATATCGAGCCATTCTCGTTACACGCAGGCAGCCGATGCTCTTCTCTTTCTTGTACATAAGGTAAGGGATACGAGTCGATTTCCTAGAAGCCATCAAGCCGAGCTGAGGAGGACGACGAAGAGGAGGAGAAGCAGAAGTCCGAGCCATGACAGAAGCGTTGCGGATTTGTAACTTGAGACTTGCGCAGTTTTGTAGAGATTCTTGATTGATGTAATATTCTAGTTCAGGCGAAATGTAGATTTGTATTTAGACCTAATATGAATTCACTAACCATCTGCCTCAGTTAAACGTTTCATTGGCATCCGTGGTTCTCCATCAACCCACGGTCGGCCTTAACCAACCTGGTTGCCTCGTCTATTTGAATTCGTTACGTATTTATCAATTGTCCCCGAACATTATTTGGAAATTTAGATGTTGCAAATATTTTATTCGACTTTGGATTTTATGTCAGAGAGCAAAATAAGATTCAACGTAGTCTCACAAAATTTGATTCCAAATTTCCAATACTTTATTTAAAAAAACATGAATCTTGTTGGTCAGCTGCTCTGTTTTGTTCCAATTTTGGCACATAGTTTGGGATTACATTTGACAATATGGAGAAATTGCATATTGTTTCGGTGTTATATATGGCCACAAGAAACCTTTTTTAAGTCCAAGAAAGCAGCGACTGAAATTGGCAGACTACCGAATTTTGGTCACTGATGGGTGATCAAAATTTGTTGGCGTTTGGCACCTCAGACTGGAAAATTAATTCTGGAGTAGAATTCTAATTCTACACATTTTTTTTTCGTTTCTTAAGCCTGATTACGAAGCCCATTCCACCAATCAAGGTGAGATTGAGTTGGTTTTTAGTATTGGCAAAATCTCCGATACTATCTATCGTCATTATCTCTAACTTGTCAATTTCAGACACAAGCTCAAGTGGACTCCCAACGCTTTGACCTAAACATAAATCATGGTTCAAATTAATTTCACGTGAAATGATCACGGATTGACGTGCATGATTTAGAGCTGCTCTTCGTTCCTTCCACTTTGCAGAATCAGCTCCTCCTCAAAACTGTTTCAACAAATTTGGCAACATAGCGAGCCACTCTAGTGCCGTTGTAAGTAAGTGAAACCTCCCATAATTTGCCTTTTTTCATCTTGAAGGAGAATTTTGCGACCTTCATGCGCTAGAACGTTCCTATCTACAAATGCCTTAGGAATTGACAGCATAACAATACTTGTCATCAGTGACATTATATCAAAACATACAACCAGCAGTGCATCGATAATATATTTAAACTCACCAGACACCCACTAATATTATAGCTTTTGAGAATGATAGTAAAAGATGATATATCGTGATGGAGTTGAAATTTCACAACTTTTTCTGTGTTATCAATCAGTTCGAATTTAATAAAATCCCATTCCTGCAGTCTTTGTGTCGTCAAGTATTTGTTACTTGCTAGCAATATCAAATTGACGATTTCTGGAGAATTTGAATTCCAGATGCTCCGTGTGTGATGGATCAACTAAAATAACTTTGGCTTTCATCCTTTTCTTCAGTTGATTTTTCCCTAACGAATGAACTCGGGAAATACTGTTCAAAAATTTAAAAAATGCAATATATATGGGTTAAAGATTAAATTGTACGAGTCATCATAATTCATGTTTGTAATCCTTGCTAGAGAGACACATAGTTACATACCAATGCACAGGGACTCCTTGTTGGAGAGACATAACACTTTGTTATGACCATCGAGAAGGTGGGATCATTGTCTGCTTCATTGATGTTTTCTGATGGCACTTCTCCTTGCGTAATAAAAAAATAAATTAGAACTATGAAACACATAATTTTCTCCTCCCTAGGTCTTTAAATGTGGTACCAAAAATTAGTTCCAACAAAAACAGACTTGGATGCACAATTGTACTCCTAGTTAAATTAATATACTTCCAAAAATAAATATTTACACCAACCCAAAATTCACACCAATCCCAAGTTTACATCCCCGTAAACCAAGTTAAGCCCTTCTCCTCTTTCAATCCGAATGCCACGACAACCAACTTGTCTGGCATAGCAACCCTGTCCCAGAGCGACATCGCTCGTGACCACCTGGCAACCCTAGAGCAAAATCCTAATCTGCGAGAAACCCCAAATTACCATAAGCCCTAATTTACGAGAAGACTGAACACCATGAAAAATTCACTCCTCGTGGAGGAGTGATCGTTGCTACACTCTCGAGTTTATATTACACAAGGAGATAGTATACTACGACTAGATACGCGCTGAGAAGTACTATTATTTAAAATTGATTAGAGATGTTTATAAGTTCTTCTTTATAAATAGTTCATTCTGCGAGTTTAGACTAGATTCGGGAACGGAAGTGAGTAGCGATATAGATGTTATATGGATGTTCAAGTACTACAAAGATTATGAGGTCATATGGATATGCATTGAGCCAGAGGAATATGGAAGTCTGAATTCTGTTGAGCCTATTTTGTCTACTACTGTTCGTAAGTTTTTTTGTACCGAAGATTTTGGAGAGAAATTTCTCGAGGTTATGGAGAGCAAATTTCTGAGGTTGTGGCAAAATAAGTTCCTTAGATAAAAGAAAAGAAAGTTTATGAGGTTCTTGAATGAGTTCTAGATTTGCTAGGGAAATGGATTCATTGGGGACAATTAAATGGGTGTCCCCATATATGGGCCATTGGATATGAAAAAAATCAGATCCAATGGTCCATAATCACACAAGGACATTATTGACCTTTACCCTTTCCACTACCCAAAATATGATTTGACATTTACCCTTCATTTTCACTTTCCCACGATTTGATCAAAAATGAAACACTATTAACATCCAAAAATTAAACCTTTCATTTTCCCACCCAAAAAATTGGAAGTTGATTGGAGAGAGAAATTTTAAATAAAAAAAATTGGGTAGTTTTACCAAAGAGAAAACCAGTACGTCTTAAAGCGAAAATTCATAGGTCTGAACGAGAAAACCAGTACGTCATAAGGAGAAAACCAGTAGGTCTGAACGAGAAAACCAGTACGTCTTAAAGCGAAAACTCGTTGATCGAGAAAACCAGTAAGTCATAAGGAGAAAACTAGTAGGTCTGAACGAGAAAACTAGTAAGTCTTAAAGCGAAAACCAGTAGATCCCAACGAGAAAACCAGTACGTCTTAAAGCGAAAACCCGTTGATCGAGAAAACCAGTAAGTCATAAGGAGAAAACCAGTAGGTCTGAACGAGAAAACCAGTAAGTCTTAAAGCGAAAACCCGTAGGTCTGAACGAGAAAACCAGTAAGTCATAAGGAGAAAACCAGTAGGTCTGAACGAGAAAATCAGTAAGTCTTAAAGCAAAAACCCGTAGGTCTGAAGGAGAAAACCAGTAAGTCATAAGTAGAAAACCAGTAGGTCTGAAAGAGAAAACCAGTAAGTCATAATGACCAAACCACTATGTCAGAAAGAGAAAACCAGTAAGTCATCACTACAAAACTTATACGCCATCAAGAGAAAACCAGCAAGCCATAAGGAGAAAATCAGCAAGCCATAAGGAGAAAATCAGTAAGTCTTAGAACGAAAACCAGTACGTCATAACAACCAAACCAGTATGTCAGAAAGAGAAAACTAGTACGTTATATCGAGAATACTAGTACGTGATAACGAAAAAACTAGTATGTGATTAATAGGAGAGAGAAAGTGTGTTATTCAAAATTGGAAGTAGATTGGAAAGAGAAAGTGGGTTGTTAAAAAGGTTGAGTGGTTTTACTAAAACACCCTTTTTCCAATATTGAGTTTATGTAGTCCCCATATGGGGACTAAAAAGTTGTCCCCAATGAATCCACTCCCGATTTGCTAGAGGATACTAATGATGAGTGGAGTGGTATGGTAGATACTCCACTTTAAGCTATAATGATATGAAGGTTAATAAGGTGCCTAATTCAGTGCAAAAAGAAGAAGAGGAGGTTCTAGACTAGGTGCCTAATCTGCCTAAGAAAAATAGTGATGATGAGGAAATGACATGTGTCTACGCTCCTTTAAGTCAGGCTGATGAAGAGATACATAAAGAGAGATATGAGAAGTAAAATGAGAAGGCACCTGAGGAGATAAATAAAAAAGATAATAAGACTAAAAATATGGTGGAAGGTTCTAATTTTTTAGATTTTGATCCTACTAAGATTAGAGATAGTAATATAGATGTTGAATTGTCACTTAATGAAGGAGATCGGAGAATGGAGAATGTCAAAGAAGAAGATCAAGGTTGATCTTGTTCATGATCATGGTAAGATTCAATTTTATGTTGAGAAAGGCAATATAACAAATAGACTAGATTTCATGTTGAATTGTCACTTGCCTGAACCCTGAATCTGAACCCTGAACCTTGGACCCTAAATCTTAAAACCTAGTCTACTACAAGATTGCTCTTGTAATATAAGAAAAAAATGAGTAAAAATCCATGTAATTCATGTGGCTTTAGTTCTTTTATCAAATGAGGAAAATCTTGAAGACTGTATGAATAAGTACTTCATAGTTGACTTATGAAAGAAGATGTATGAGTACACTATTCATCCATTACCAAAAGTGGATCTCTATCAAAGAGAGAATTATGTTGAATACTACCATCAATTCTTGACAAGGAAAAGTAGAGTAAGACAAGAAAAATAGTTTCATGTAACTATTAAGTTAAAATACAATTAGATGTGATGTTTGTGTCAATTTTTTTCTAGTTTTTTTTTTTCACATCTCCTAATTATAAAGTATTTTGACCAATTTAAGTTCATATTTGTAAAAAATTATTGGCACAAGTGAGTTGCATAGGGACATGCCATCACAACTTGAAGTAAGAGTTCCTAGTTATACAGGACCTCCAAAAATCTAGTAAGACAAGGGGGAGAGGTTGAATGGCTATTACAAGAAGAAGTAGAGATTCTATAATATTACATATTAGAGTAAGTACAAAAGAAAGTGCTACAACATATGGTATAAGTTTTTATGGAGGTTTTATGACATTTAGTGCAACTATAGCAGATGGTACAAGTAAAATTGGAACTAGAGCTTTTGGAGCATTTTATACAGCTAGAGTAGTTAGTGAAAATGGAAGAGGAAGTGCTACAAGTAAAAGATGAAATGCTAAAAAAAAGAAAGAGCTCAAGAGAAAGAAGAAGTGATATAACAATTGATCCTTTCAAGTGGGAGTTTGCTAAAAGAAAAATTTTGATTTCGATCATAAGAACCCAACAGTTTATTCTTACAAAATCTTAGAGATATAAATATCAATTTTTAAAAGTTAGAGACCATAAATAGAAAAAATTAAACTTTAGGGACTATGAGATAGTTTATCTAAAATTTAAATACAATAGATAGATAAGAGCCATTAGTCTCACTCTAACTCCACCATTTGAGAAAAATATAAAAATCCTATTTGAAAAGAGAAAATAAAATCTTAAAAGGTTTAATGTTTTGATGTTTAAGTTAAATCACCTAAATTTAAATTCACCTAAAAAAATCTTACTTTAACTACCGCTACTTGTTATCCATTACATTTAAAATATATTGACAATAACATGACTTTTTATTCTGAATCGAGTAAAAAAATAGAGAAGACAATAACACAACTTTTTCTCTAACCCCAATCTTGACCCTTTCTCTGTGTTATAAATTCTAATTTAGTGTTCTTTTCCTAATTTGAGTTCTTGCCTTAATTTCTCGTAATCAGTGCAGAGTCATAGTTGATGTGTGATGGATTATAGTCGTTAGAGTTTGTCCATGAAGGTTTTCACATAAAAAAGACAAGGTTAGATTTTACATGTATAGTTACTTATAGCTGCTTACACTATATGTGCATTGGGATCCTCATTCTCTAAATATAGATTAGAGTGTGGAAGCTTGGTTTCATGTGATGAAAATGTGCTATGGATATTTGATTACTATAAGAATAGTAACAGTATTCTCATATTTATTGAACCAGAAGAGTATGGAGTTCTTGTTTTGATTGTAACTCTAAAGGATAAGTTATTATTCAATCGATCAGTTATTGAGCCTATTCTAAAACTTTATTGGCATAATAAAGATAAGCAACTTTATTCTAAAACTGTGATTAGGCTCAGTTCAGATGAAGATAAGTTTAAGGATTGCAGTAGTGATGGAGATGACTCTAGTAGAGATGATTGCAGTAGTAGAAAATGAAGTTATTGGGCTTATATTGGTGTAGATTAGTATGGTAGAGAGTATGCTACTGAATAGACATATGATGGCAGAGAATATGGTGAGTATGGTGATGCTGGTGGTGAATTGTCTCTAATGATCATGATAATACAAGACCAACTAATATGAGATATAGTTTGTCATATCATGATCAGATGGACCAAGAGAATGAGATGAATCAGGAGAGTAATGATAATCAAGTAGAAAGTTCTAATTTTTCTGCAGTTTATTATGACAATCTAGATGTCACTTACATAGATTCTAAAAATGAAGAAGATGTTAGTATCTTGCGGACAAAGATAACAAATAAGAAAATAAAGATGGATCTAATCAGAGACTACGGTGGGATATCTTTTCATTATGAAAGTGGACAAGATATCACCTTCAAGGTGAAACAAGCCTTCAGAGATCATGAACACTTTAGGATCAGCCTAAAAGATTATATCATAAAGGTAGGATATGATATAAAATTAATTAAGAATGATAAACTGAGAGTTACAACATCCTTACTTGTAGAATCCTTACTTCAACTATCATTGGATCAAAATAGTTCATAATCAAAAGATTAAATGATGAACATACTTATATTGCATCTTTAAATAATTATTAGGCAACTCCCAAATAGATTGCTAGATAGATTAAGAAACTTTTAGAAGCCGACTCAAACTTAGATAATAAAACAATTCGTGCTATTTTAGCTTTTTGGAGAGTGAATCCGAGTAACTAGAAATGTTAGAAAGCTAAGTCATATACAAGGATGGAAAAGCTAGGAACACATGAGAAATCTTACACAAAGTTTCATAAGTATTGTGAAACATTACTTGTATTAAATTCTGAGTCAATTGTGAAGCCACAAGGATAACCACATTATAATCTCAATACCGTAATGATATTCAAAAGTCTGTTTATATGTTTATGTGCAATAAGGCATGACTTTCAGTAGGGATGTAGACTTTTATCATCACCGATGGTTGTCATTTGAAGAGGCCTTTTAGAGGAACGATATTTGTAATGCCCCGTAATTTGACCGACTGGCTCCACTGTACCAACACGGGTCTTTTCAGCGTGCTTTATCCTCACTCGCACGCACCCTGAGAAACTTCCCAAGAGGTCACCCATCCTGATCCTACCCTCGGCCAAACGCGTTTAACCTTGGAGTTCTTTCAGGATGTGTGCCCGAAAAGAAGGTGCACCTTGTTGGTATGGATAGTAACAATCAAATCACTTAAACTTTTCATACAGTACATATACAGGGTATCACATTCACCCCTCCTTAAATACGCGATGTCCTCATCACGCCAAACACACACAGTCCTAGAATCCCTCGCTTGTAGGTGCATCCGGTCCCCGAATCACACCGTACAAGCTGAGGTCGCTCTAATACCAAATGTAATGCCCCGTGATTTGACCGACTGGCTCCATTGTACCAACACGGGTCTTTTCAGCGTGCTTTGTCCTCACTCGCATGCACCCTGGGAAACTTCCCAAGAGGTCACCCATCCTGATCCTACCCTCGGCCAAACATGTTTAACCTTGAAGTTCTTTCAGGATGTGTGCCCGAAAAGAAGGTGCACCTTGTTGGTATGGATAGTAACAATCAAATCACTTAAGCCTTTCATACAGTACATATACGGGGTATCACAATATTAGCTACAATATTAGAATGGTCAAAATTGGGAATGGTTCATGAAGCTTTTATATGAATCTATGAGCATACATTCAAGTGGTAAGACGCTAATCATTAGAAGTGATGATCAGAAGGTGCAATTCACATTCTTTTTATAACATATTCAATTCTAATCAATACATAGACTAGCCTTTTTTTATTATGTCACAGGGTCTTGGTTCATAAATTGAGCTCGCCTTCCCTCAATCAATGCATAGAAAATATGCTAAACAAATTACTACAAATTTTTAGGTGCTTTTAGAGGGAAATAAGACATGGGCTTATTTCTTTGGAAGCTTGCCTTTGTAACAACAAGAGAAAACTAAATATAGGTATAAGCCAGTTAAAGTTAACTCATATGCCATCAAGGAAGGTTAGAGGTACAATTCAGACTTCTGCACAATGGATGGAAAGAATTCCTCCAAAGAAATGGTCCAGGCATGCCTTTGATGAGTATGTAAAGTGAATTGATATCACTAACAACTTGGTAGAATCCTTTAATAATTGGGTAAATTACCCTCAGGTCCCTGTCTTATGATCGAATTTGCGATAGGATCCCTGTATAATTTGAATTAGATATAAAATCCTTACTTTTGAAGTAATATTGGTCTCAGGTCCCTAAAATGACTAAGAGTGATGTCAGCAAATTTTTTATCACTAAAATGACTAAATTACCCTTTGATTAAAAAAATAAAAAAACATATGCTCTCCCAAATCATCTTCAACCAATACCAAGAACATTATATGTAGAAAATTAAAAAAAATCCAGAACATTATTGAAGGTGCTTCGTTCCTTTCCATCGGGCAGACTCCGAATAGCGTTGATAGCTTTTAAATCAACCAAATCTCGTTTACCATGGCGAAGCAGAGGCCTTTGTGCAGGTAATGGATCTGACGAGGTGGGAAATCACCGACCTTGCTGTTCCCTTTGAACTTGTCATCTACGACTCTCTTTATCTCATTCGTGTTAGGGCCCATAACCTGTACCGATGGCAATAGGAAGTCTAGGTGGTCCTCCTCCTCCAAATCGGCCCACCAAAGCTTTGCTAGAGGATGGGATGAAACCACCGTCGACATCGTGTTTATAGGATTAGGGATTTGTCACGAATCTTGACTTGGATTTTGAATGGGGAATTATCGACCACCAAAATGGACCACCAAAATTAGGGATTAGGAAGTCTAGGTGGGATGAAACCACCATCGACATCGTGTTTGTAGGATTGGGGATTTTGAATGGGGAATTTTGAATGGGGAAATCTCCTTCACGTCTTCAATGGCTTGAAATAGACTTGGACGCCATACTTTTTTTAATTACTGACCACCAAATTTTTTAATTACCGACCATTTATTAATTATCGACCAAATCAAGGAGGTTTCAATTGATTAGGTAAGCTTGTCATAGGAAGGGTCTTCAATCGAGGGAGGGGTTGTGTTCTCGTCGTCATCGTCAGGTCGGGGGATGGGAACGAGGAAGGATGCCCGGGAAGATTTTGTTTGATTGATTTGAATATTTGGTGTAAATCTTGGTGTTCTCAGGTTGAAGGAGATTAGTTTTTTTTAAAATAATTGGGGGTATTTTAGTCCTTTCAGTGATAAAAAAATCGCTGACATCATCCTCAGTCATTTTAGGGACCCGAGATCAATATTAATTCAAAAGTAAGGATCTTATATCTAATTCAAATAATCCAGGGACCCTACCACAAATTCGACTATAACTCAAGGACCTGAGGGTAATTTACCCTTAATAATTAGGTAAAAGATGTTTGAAACTTGCCTATTATAGATCTGTTAGATAGGCTGAGATAGAAGATAATAGAGAGACAATACAACCATTATAAATTAGTTGGTGAATGGGTTGGAAATATCACTACTTTTGTGAAAGAAGACTTTAGAATGTTAAGCCATGAGTATAGGAGGTATAGGATCATTCTGGTAAGAAATTTAGAATTTAAGGTTATGCTTGATAATAAGAAGTTTGATATTAACTTAGGAACAAAGTGTACATGCTTATGTAACATATGAAAACTGAGTGGTATGTCGTGTGTTCATACGGTGGCATGTGTCATAGTAGAGAAATTAAACATTAAAGATTATGTGTCAAGATTGAAAAATGGATAAAGACTTACGAGGCTGATATACTTCCTTTTCTAGATATGGATTTGACATTAGTGGATGGTGTTAATAGATACATCCCTCCTAAATTGACAAGGCGAGCTGGACAACCAAGACAGAATATATCAAGATAAGAGAATAAGACTCTTCTCTCCTAATGATGTAACACCACTAAGTGTTCTATTTGTGGAGTTATGGGTCATAATAAGAGAGCATGTCAAGGGGCACCCACTAGGAACAAAGAAAAAAGACCCATGGTAAGATGTTTTTAATAAGATTTTGAAAACTTCAATGATAATGGTCCTTTTAATAACAACTGATTCTATTTTTTTGCAGTATTATGGAAGAAGTAAAGAACTTGAAATCGGTCCCTCGCATAGGGTGTCGAGACCATATGCTCAAATTTGTTTTTACTTGTTAAATACACATATGAAATTATTTAAGACTTTCTAATTTCTGATATGTTTATAGCCAATATATTTTTGTTTTTAGACATCTATAGAAGTTTTTTGGCCTAATGACATGGCCTCCCAAACTCATCAAGAATCAAGCAGTGCAAACATGGAAGTGCGAAGGTAGGAACTCAAAGAGGCAAAGGACATGGTGCTAGAGGTAATACTCAGCCATGAAATTTAACTACTATTTTGAAGACGATCGGAAGATCAATTGGAGAAAGGGACATGCTGCTCAAAGTTTATTTTGTGGTCCTTCAAAGATATATATATATATATATATATATATATATATATGTATATATATGGAATAAGTTATTTATTTTCAGATTCAAGACGTATTACAAGCATAGTTTGTAACAAGGTTTAAAGTTCATACCAACGTAGCTAATTGAAATAATATGAACACATTACAAATAACTAACATAAACATAAAAGTTTTTAATAAAAAAACTAAACTCAAGATATTCAGACATCTTAATCCTTACTCCTTTACCATCTCTTGCAACATATGTTCTTCAACTACTTTCTCATCAACCATGTTTGAAGCATTAAAAACATTTGTAGGAAGCCAATAAAGAGAATGATGTGTCTCACGAGTTTATTCTTTTATTTTTTCTCACTTTCTGAATGAAGCATAAATATTGTACAATCTACCTTTATTCTTTTTACTTTCTAAAATTTTAATTAGGACTCAAACACCACATCTACATTCAATATTCATGTACCTTGATCCTATCATCAAACTCATAAGATGAGTTTGAAGATGATATTGCTTTCGAACCAAAATCCAGGTTCACTATGACTGAACCCCGACTTCACTCCGACATAGAATCTAGCTCCAAACCGATGTAGAAATCTAGCTCCAATCTGATCCTAAAACCTAGCTTTACTCTAACTTTTCCTAGTAAAGACCTAGCAAAGAAGATATTGCAATTAGGTCAGAGTTTAGAAGAGATGGATAGATCTAGGTTTAATGTTGTATTTGGGTGGTTTTATAGAGAGAATATATTTTTTTAACTTTAGGGCATCTTAAATTTTAACTGGGGGATATTTTTTATTTCCAAAGGGGTCCTCATTGGGAAAAGTCTATGATCTAGTAAGTAGGAATCCTAGACCAATATTTTTGTAAAAACAAGAATGATTAAATAATGGTAAAATTACCCTCACGCCCCTCGGGTTTACAAAAAATCGTGTTTTAGCCCCTCTATTTTTTTATTAGCATTCAACCCTTGAATCTTGTCAAAAGTGTATAATTTAGCCCTTGTCACCGGAATCCGGCGATTTCGCCGGTGAAATGGCACCTAAGATTACTAAAATTCCATTGTCTTAAAAAAACAAATTAAACTCATTTAAAAAAGTAACCTTCTTCTTCATCGGACAACTCCCTTCTCTCTCAATCTTCTTCCTCTTCCAATTCTTAAATCAGACAAAAAGGTCCTGCATTACCCATAATTAAACATCAATTCGATAAATTAAAGCCAACATCTTTCGACATAAGAAAGAAAAAACGTGACCAAGATCGGCAAATTCAACCAAAGCTTTGTCTTTACGCAGAGGGTTTCTCGCCTCCAAGCTGAAGAAGAAGAAGAAGAAATGGTGACCCCATAAGGGCAGTTCCCATACCGACCTGTCTGGTCTCCAGTTGTGAGGTCACCAATTACCCCCGTCTCTTCTGCCTCTCACAAATCTGTTTGCTTGCTCGATTGGTAGGTCGTTAGACCAGACGGGTTAGTGGTTTCGTGGTTCGCCTCATGACGACGGATACGAGGAAGCGAGAGATGGTGGTGGTTTCGTGGCTCCTAGGGCAGCCCGAACAGAGGCTGAGGAGAGGGAAACCAGAGAGGCGACAAAGAAGATGCGGGAGGCATGGCTGCTGGGGAAGGAGAAGTGGTCGGCGGAGACAGTGGGGGACATGGAGGGGTTATAGGGAGGTTGGCCGCGGCGGACAAGGAGCTTAACGGTGCTGACGACTACGAGATCAAGGAGGAGGCCGAGGATGAGTGGGGAGAGAAGGAGGAGGAACGGGTGGAAATTGGTAGAGAGCTCTAGGACGAGGAGGGTCAACGCTGGCGTCTAGGTTGATGAGGTTAGGGTGGGTGGAGGGAGCGATTGGGAAGTTTGTGTTATTGGATTTTTGGGAAGACGAGGGGTGGAAGAGAGAGATTGGGGAGATTGGGGCTGGTTTTTTTTAAAAAAGGATTTTAAATCATTTTTGTAAGACAAAGGGTATTTGTGTAATCTTAGGTGCCATTTCGCCAGAGAAATCACCGGATTTCGGCGACAAGGGCTAAATTATACACTTTTAACAAGATTCAAGGGTTGAATGATAATAAAAAAAATAGGGGGCTAAAACACGAATTTTCGCAAACTCGAGGGGCCTGAGGGTAATTTTCCCTTAAATAATTTATAAGAAAGTAGAAATCCTAACGAAAATTGCAATTAAGACCATGGACGGGGGATACTTTGCCCTTTTTTTAAGCTATTGGTAGAGGACTCAATAGAGGGTTAACTAAAAATTGGAAAAATGAATTGTATTAAAGAAAAATCTCATGATAAAATTAAAGTTCATATCTCTCTTATTGTTAGAATTAAAGTTCATGGAGGAACCTCACTCTTTAAGAAACTATGGAAGAATATGTTATCCATGTTTCTGTTGGAATTAAGTTTTAATGTGTTTATGCAACCATGGAGGTTTTTTTTATCTAATTGTGAAATAGGGAGTGAGATACAAATATGATAAATTATAGGCGCCTGAGAGTAATTTACTCTATTATTAACTACTATAAAAAATTTAAAAAAATAAGGGGAAGAGAGAAATATTTATCTCACTAAACCTACTATCAAAAGTTAACATCGATCATAAATAACAATGAGACTTCATCAATGATTCTACAAGATATTATGATGTCTACTTTATGAGAAATAATGATAAAATAATATATTTGTTCATTCACCATATAAATAAAGTCTAGAATCAACTTGAGAAGAAGATCAACAATCTTTGAAAGTGTGGCAAAAGTTTTGCATTCAGTTAACTATATATTAAAGAGTATACCACACAAAAAGTTGAATAAAATACCTTATGAATTGCATAAAGGTCTTGTACCTAATTATAAAATTTTAAGATTTTGGGAATGTTTTACTTAAAGTTCTTATCTCACCTCCCAAAAGAATGAGGATAAGATCTGAGATGGTAGATTGTATATTATCACCTGATGCACTATATAATATTGTATGTCGTATATAAATTAGATAACTTTAATGTCCACATAAATATCATTATTGAAATTAAAAAAAATTATTCTCTGAGAAAATCTTTCCTCATAAAGCTCAAAAAGAGGTTTTAAGCAAAAAGAAAAAACGTGGGAAGAACAGTAGCCTCAAGACAAAGTTGAAGTAAGTAAGCAAAGACACAAAAAATTTGACAATCTAATGCTATTAATAAGTTTTCAATATATCAATGTGATAAATGTATCTACATGAAAAAAATACTTTAGACTATGTGTAGTGTGTCTCTATATAGACGATATATTTATTTAGGATAATAACAGTAATATAAAAATTAATAAAGAGAATGTTGTCACAAAATTTTTACATTTTAGACATAGGACAAACTAACATAATATTTGGGATAAAAATTACCAAAAGTTTATAATCTCATTCTTTTTCAAATTCTCTCATTAAAAAAATAAGGGAAAATTAGGCTAAAGTCCCTATACTTTAGGGATTCAACCGATTTCGTCCCTACTGTTTAATGACTACTCTTTGGATCTCTACTATGCAAAATAACCAAACTTTTAAGTCCCTAAAAATCAATAAAAAAATTTTTATGACTATTATACTCTTATTTTAAAAAACTAACCAAAATCTAAATGAACCATACTAAAAAAACCAACCCAAACCAATTTAAACCAAACCTTAATAAAATATCCTAACCAAAGTCAAACAAAACCAAACCATCATCATCATCAACCTCAGCTTTACTTGCCGGCGGTCAACAGTGTGTTCGTTGTAATTCATTCCTCCAAGTGTGCCGGTTTTCCTAGTTTGGCTTCCGATTCATTCTCTGTCCAAGTAAAAAAACATAGGTTATGATTTTATCAATTAGAAATGAATGCCAACGTAATGAATCACCTTGTGAATTAGGTTTTGTCATATCACTAAAAGAATTCGTATCAAGATTTTCTTCTACCAAGTCCGGCGTGCCTCCCACTATCCACCGTCGCGACGACCCGCTAATTGGCCGTTGCCAGCTCTGTCGAGTCCATCGCTCGGACCAGCACCGAAACCACCCCTGCCCCACCGTGATGACCGAGTTCTTGTCATCCTCAAGGAGAAGCACCACCAGCTCCTGTAAGGCGGAGCTCCTCGACGCAACGACACCGATCTAAATGCGTGTGAGGGCTTCAACGGGTCCCACTCCTGATCCCCATCTTCAACAATAGCAATGGGTAAGCCGACGGAGAGGACGGCGCGGAGGTCGGGAGGGAAACAGAGGAAGAACTCCGCCTTAGCTTGGGGAAACTCGGCGTCGGTGTTTTTGTCTATCCATCTGAGTTTGGTCTTCAACGAATGAAAGAGGAAGAGGTTCATGGTCCAGCCGGAGGCGAAGGAGAGGAGGCGTATGGCCGTAGGCTTTAGTTGGGTTTTAATTAATTTGGTTTGTTTTAATTAATTTGGATTGGATTTATTTGGGTTTGGTTGGATTGGATTATTTGGGTTTCGTTGGATTGGATTTGGTTCAGGGTAGTTTTTCAAAATAAGGGTATAATGGTTATAAAAAATATTAGGGTAAATTGCCCTCCCGTCCCTCTCCTTTGCTTAAATTACTATTTTCGTCCATACTGTTTCAAAAAAGATAATTTAGTCCTCCAGATTTGATTTAATAGCACCTTAAGGTCCCTGGTGCCAGAATCGGAAAATTTCTTTGGCTATTAGGGACCTGAAATGACGCATGTGCCCTTTAGTGAAAAGTAAAAAACACAAAGTAAATTAAGGGAGAGTTCGAAAGAGGAAGAAGGAGGAGAGAAGAGAATAAGGAAGAGGTGGGTGGGTAGAGGAGGAGAAAGAGGAGTCTAGAAGAGGAGGAAGGAGGGAGGAGGAGTTAGGCGGAGGAGGAGGGCAGAGGGAGGAGGGAGAAGGAGGAGGAGGTAGGCGGAGGAGAAGGCTGGAGGGAGGAGGGAGAAGGAGGAGGAGGTAGGCAGAGGAGGAGGAGGAGAGCAGAGGAGAAGAAAGAGGAAGAGGAAGGAGGAGAAAGACTAAAGGGCAAAATTGACATTTCAGATCTTTGGTTGCCGGAGAAATTTTCCGATTCTGGCACCAGGGACCTTAGGGTGTTATTTAATCAAATAGGGGGATGAAATTATCTTTTTTAAAATAGTAGGATGAAAATAGTAATTTAAGCAAAAGAGAGGGACGTGAGAAGAATTTACCCAAAATATTAAGTTGGTTTTTAAGGACTAAAGAGTTCAATTATTTTGCATAGTGGGGATCCAAAGAATAGTTTTTAAATAGTAGGGACGAAATCGGTTGAATCCCAAAATACAAAAACTTTAGCCTAATTTTCCCAAAAAATAATTATCCAATTCAATGTGGAGAGCAGTGTCATTACAAAAAACCTTCATGAAAGTTTGATTAAGTTTTTGCATGATTTGTGAAGAGATAGAGCGACAACTAAATAAAAAATTTAGACACATATATCATAGATAAAACTTTAGGAGACTATTAATGAGAATATGCATGATATCTTTGGATTATATAATGTCAAAATAAAATATCACAAATCCAATTACTTAAGATCTAATGAGAGAGATTAAGTAAAGGTATCATCGAAGAAAATGGAATTAAAGTCCATAAAATGACCTAAACCTATAACGACAACCTAACCTAAATTGTAAACCCTATTCTACAAGTTTAATAGGCTAATTAAATTGTGAGGCTAGAGTTGAATAAAGCACTCAAAAAATTAGGTTTTGTATTTATCCTTATGATGAAAGAGTGAGAGTCCTGTCCACGGGAATGTTAAGCTTTCAGCTTTTAATGATCTTTATATTTTGAGTATATATAAGTGAAATATGATGTGATACTCTTTACAAGAGATTACATATACCGAATATGAAAAGATTACTTCTATGAGATGAGTTGAGGACTAAATCTGTAGAATATTTGAAGAAGTTTCGAAGATAGTCCAGGGAAAAAATAAACACAAACAAAAGAACTGAGTAGTGGTTTGAGAAAGACTTGTGTGAATACTTTTATTTTAGTGTACACAAAATTTCAAATAGTTTAAGATATTGCGTCCATTAATTAGCATGTGTATCCAAGGTATCTACTAAGGAAGGTTCAATTATTTCAACTACCTTTATTAATGCAATAAATTCTTGAATAACTCCAAGTTGCATGTAAAATTGGTAGGCTAATATCATGTAAACTATTTTGCATTCATGTGATGAATTATTGAGAATTAATTTTTATCCAATGAAAGAGATTGACCCAATACAATTCAGTGCATTAAGATTTGGGCTCAAGTGAATGAAAAACTTTGAATTAATTTAATTAGAAGTCACATTATTTAATTATTTGGATTATGAGATTAGTACAAAGTTCATTGACTAAGCTTCCTAAAAATATAAAATACTTGCAAAAAATTTAAATTCTCATTGTAAATGAAAAAGACCTAAAGTTGGTATGGCTACAGATTGCACGATTGAGGATTTATGGTTTAAATGTAACTACCTTCTAAATATCATTTGAATTAAATTCATATGTACTTATTTATTTTAGGTTTTTTATAGGTCTTGTAAACTCATATACAATGGGTAGGTTAATGATATTATTGAATCTGAATTTGAATATTGGAGGTCCTATACTCCCTGTAAAATGGGCCCTCTTACTCTATTCCAAATCATCATTTAGCTCATATTATTCATTGAGCTCTCTACCTTTTCCTTTCTACAACATAGTATTTTTCATTTGTGCTTGAATTTTACACCACCAAAGGTTTGAATAGTGTACGAACATTCTTTTTTCATATTCAAGATTGAGCATTGTACTTGGAAATTCTCTTATCCACAGAGACCAGGAGTAAATAGAGAGAAAATGAGAGTTTAAAGATACACGATTAAACTGTGACTTCGTCCAAAATTGAATTCGAAGTATTTCACCTCGAAAAAGATGGTATTATGCACTTTGCTCTAAGTGTTGTTGTAAACTATCTCTTGCTCTATGCCACGAATACAGCAAAATCGGGCAAGGAGCGAGTTGCCCGTGATGTCTTTTTTAATCTTTGGGGTCTCTTTTGATGAGTTTTGAACTACGAAGTGTTAAGTGCCATTTAATAAAACTCTAATATATTAAAGTGAAATTTTTCCAAATAAAAATTGTCAACACCCATAAAGAAAGATTCAATCATGTTTATCCAAAAATAAAACTTCAATTTTTATTATAATTCATCTCGTTACCGAATCACCAACCTCCCAATCAATTAAAGAAGAAGAAAACGAGATCACAAGAATAACAATTCAGACAAAGGAAATTCACTGTCTTTACCTATTTTTCCCTTGGGACAACAAAGGCAGCCAACTTCCCTATTTCTGTTTTATTACAATTCACCCCGCCAATCTTTTCAATCCAACCAACGACCTCGTAACGGGGTCAAACCATCCATTTGACTATGATGGAGGCTTGCTTTACGATGATTCCCTTTTTAATGACGAGTGATTAATTCAGCTGCTTTATTTTATTGGTCCCGTGTTCTTGGGGCCGTTAGGTACACGGGATCCGCGTTTTCCTGCATCAAGTTTGAATCTTTGTGAGCTTATCAACTTTTGTTGGTTGCCCGATTGGTGGGTTTTTTCCCTTTTCAGCTGGAAGTAAATTGGCAGAGCTAAATTCTAGGGATTCATATTCCTTCGATGTAAGTGCGAAATTATTTTTATCAAATTGTTCATTCTTGTTATTTGAAGGAATGGGATTTATTGTTTTTACTGGTTTTGATGAGGCTGGGTGATTGATTGGTGGTCTTTGGAATTGTTGGATATTCTCAGGGTGTAGCGTTTGTCCGAAGTCTTGTTGGTTGAGTGGAGTGGTCGAGGTTTGAAGTTCTGATGTGGCCGTTTTACTTGCTGTTAAACAAGTTGCTTTATGGAGAAGATGATGAGGAGGAGGATGCGGTAGGATTGGATGGAGATGTTGTGAATGTGGGAGGATGGCACCAAGTTAAGCCGTCTTCTGGTGGTAGAGCGTGTTTTGATGCTGCGTTGCCGGTCTCACAGTTCATCGAAGTATTCTTCTTGTCTTGTTTATGCGACATCATGTCCTAGACTAATCTTCTGAAATAAGACCACTCTTGTTTCACTACTTATGCTAGCCTTGTCGATGTAGGTAATGCACGTAAACCAGCTGCATTCTTGGGATTGTGGAGTTGCTTGTGTTTTGATGGTTTTAAATGCCGTTGGAATCGAAAACTGCAGTCTAGAGGCCTTGATAGACCTTTGTGGTACAACCAGGTATGTGAAATTTTCACGATTCGGGTTATAACACTTTGGATATTTGTAAGTAACGATAATGTCTTCTCTGCTGCAGCATCTGGACAGTTGATCTGGTATTTTTGCTATTGAAATTTCCTGTAAAGTTCTCTTACTTTACTGTGACGATTGGAGTGAATCCTAGCTACTCGGATGAGAAATTCTATGAGGTGATGTTCTTCAACATCATATTTATCAGCTGACTTAGTGTTTCCAGTAATATGCTGCAAAGGACTCGAGGGAACATGCATTCTATTTCAGTTTGTTTTATGTTTCTTCTCATTGAAAAGAGTCTTGAGGGGACAAGTATGGGACTGTTTCCGATGGAAACAGCGAAGGTCTAATGGTCTATCCAGTACATCTAAACTATCAAATTGTCTAAGCTCTATTCTATGCATCTCCATCGAACATGTTCGGCTGGAGCACCTTGTCAACCGCTATCAACGGAATGACTCTTCTTCTTAGTGTGCTCATACCAATACACCAAAAACTCATAGTCCTCTGATTTATCTTTCAACAGGAGCAACTGCCTACTGACTTAATTCGAGTGGATACGCTGTTTCAGAAAGCTGTAGCTGAAGGGGTTGACATACAGGTATAATAGGTAAAGAATGCATTAGATGGAAATTATTGTCCTTAACCTAGCATAGAGTGGTCCTCTTTTTGGGTTGGTCAGCCATGTTCCTCTTGTGGACCATTTAGAATAAGTAGCTATGAAGGACTTGTCACATGAATGGGCAGGCATAGTGGTGGATGCCACAGAAATCAGAATTTGCAAAAATATCTGCTGTTCTTGGCATGAATCATGTTAATTTTTAGCAAAGGTCGGGTTCGTCAAGCTTTGGTTACCACAGTGCAGGTCGGTGAATGAAAGAGAACTTTCTCGCTTGATATTATCAGGGAAGTATCTTGCCATTGCCTTGGTTGACCTTTGTAAGTTTAGGTATGGGTTCAATTGTGTTACCCGAACATTTGGTTGATTCTTTTGATGAAGTATCTACAACAAGCCGACAGCCGATCATTTACTCTCTTTTGAATGTGTACCTCAGTCGTTCTTGGCTAGAGGATGTCATAGTTTCCAGCATAAGAGACAGCTCTCTCGGCTACACAGGTAAGGACTGGCTATGTTTTTTCCTTGCATGCACATGCATTCTCTGGTCTCCTTCCACCGGAAGCTAACCTTTTTCTGGATCACACTTCTCTTGTTTGATTATCATAATATCCCTCACAGAGTCTGCATCAATGACTTACGTTTTGTTCTATGTTACTCAATTGATGTCAAACCCAAAAGTTGTTGACAACAGGTCACTATATAGTCATCTGTGGGTACGATGCTGGCTCAGACGAGTTTGAGATACGAGACCCTGCCAGTTCTAGGTACTATTCTTTTCCTTACGTTTCCGATTTGGTTCTGTGTCATTGACTTCGCCTGGTCATTCTATACCTATTAATGGAATGCCAATAACAGTTATCATGGATTAGTTCTATGGTATCTCGGCTCCTCCAGTTACTCTTCTAGAAGATAGCAAATTTGCATCAAAATGCCAATTTGTGAATCGCTTTTCCTACATGTAGATTTGAATTGGCTTGCAGATCTTTAGTTCCACAGCTAGGATTCAGAAATTCTCGGGACACTAACAAAAGGTGGTGAAAATTGCAGGGACAAAATCTCGTCGAAATGCCTCGAAGAAGCTCGCAGAACCTTCGGTACCGATGAAGATCTTATACTAGTAGGAAAAAATTGCCCAGCTAGCATCATTTGATTCTCCTCCTTTACGTACATGGACAACGATAAATCAATTGTGTGTGTGTTTGGTGCAGATATCGCTGGAGTGTAGCGACAACCGATAACAGTTTCATGCGTCCAGTGGCCTTCCTTGGTAGGAGCCTGTTACATTCTTTTGTACATCACATTTTTATACTGTCCATATTGCCGGTTACTAAATAGCCGTGTGAGTTGTATAATCCGACATGTACTCGCCGGTCGTGTAAAGAATGAACAGAAAGAGTTGGCGTTACATTATGTACTAACCATTGTATAGGTGAATGCTTGATCCTAAGGAAAATATACTTTGCTTCTTTGAACATTTTTTCTGGCAAAAACAGAGCCCATATAAACTTTAACAACAAACCGAATGAATAAAAAATTAAATTTAATATCAATGACATAAATTTACAAACGAATTGAAATCTGATGTTATTTTTTGTACCAACTAGACACCGTAAAACGTTTAGAATTCAGAATGATACAGAACTCTTACATCAGGTACATATATTGTTATGTTAGTTATTTGAACTAAAATCTAAACTATAATAATTCTCTCATTATACTAAGTTATTGTTGTATACCTGATGTCATTTTGTGACTGAAAAATAACAAATAAGGTCAAAATATAAAGGGAAAAGTCCATAGATGGTCCTGAGGTTTCAACTTTTTTGCGACGTAGTCCTGTGATCTGGAAACGTTATATTTGGTCCTGAGGTTACACATTTTTTTGCAAAAGAGCCTCGGGTGACATTCCGAACCTAAAAATGCTCCGAACCAAACTTAAAATATCAGTTTTGGTTCCTTCATTTTTTATAATTTTTTTAAGAACACCCCTCCCCCTCCTCCCTCTACGCCCCTCTCCTTCCACCTCCGCCCCTCCTCCCTCCTCCCCTCTCCTCCCCTCTCCTCCCTCCCTCCTCTCTCTCCTCTCTCTAGTCTTCTTCTTCAAGAAATAAAGAAAGAAAGAGACCAAACCAAAAACGAAGAAGATGAAAAAAAAGAGAGAGTGGAAGGAAGGAGGAGAGGGGAGGAAGGAGGGGAGGGGAGGAGGGAGGAGGGGCGAAGAATGAAGGAGAGGGCCGAGGGAGGAGGAAGGAGGAGAGAGGGGTATTTTTAAAAAATCATAAAAAATGAAGTAATCAAAACTGATATTTTAAGTTTGGTTCGGAGAATTTTTAGCTTCGGAATGTCACCCGAGTCTCTTTTGCAAAAAAATGTGTAACCTCAGGACCAAATGTAACGTTTCCAGACCACAGGACTACGTCGCAAAAAAGTTAAAACCTCAGGACCATCTATGGACTTTTCCCAAATATAAATATTATTGTTGAGTGTGGCGAGAAAAAGGTCTTTGTTGGCGTGCGTCAACTCCTTGAGCACAAGTGACAGTTTTTCTAGTTTAGTTTCGACTCTTGTTTTAGACTTCTTATTCGACCTAGATAAGTTTTTTTTACCACAAATGTTGTCTATTATACATATTACATAAGGTTGTGTATGGTTTTGTGATTCGTATCCATCAATAAAAGTTATGCTTTCTTCCGGTGGACGTAAGCATTAGGTTAAACCACGTTATATCTTGTGTTCGTGTTCTTTGTGTGCATTGTTCCCGAATTAGATAAGGATGTTATAATGGTGATGAAGGGTGAGAGAAATAATAGAAATACTTAGAGGTTAGTGGAGGTGCATTGTTATAAGTGGAGTCACATTGTTGTGTTCTAATGGAAGGGAGAACAACTCAAGTCATGTGAGGTTGGTTTGCATGAGGGAAAAAATTCGACATGAATGGTTTGACAGGCAGTGATGGAATACGGGCGGTGGCTGACTCCGCTGGCATCTGCTCCAAGGGTCTCCAAAAACCCTGATTTCCTAATTCCCCAAAATCCTAAATTTGCCCATCTCTCTATTTTTTTCTAACTCGTATCTCAATCTAGCTCTGATACCGCTGATTGAGGTGTTTTTAAAAAACATATAATTTAATTTGGGCCTATTTCATATATTTTCATGAGGCCAACTCAGCAAACAAGAAAATGAAAAAATATATACGAAGTGTATCACATGGTTATTTTTATCTGATATAGCATTTGGTCAAAATTGTCAATATTCATATGATATTTTATGGTACAACAGGTACCTATTTGATCATTTAGAAAGCATAGATTTATAAGTGTCTAAGTTTGAAACCACAAGGTACTAAAAGATACTTTGTCCTTTAATCTATATAAGATCCCAATATCAACTAATCATGTATGTTGGTTTGTTTTTGAAAAATGTGTTATTATTCACCAAAAATTATCAATTTTTAAATTATCAAATTCGTGTTCGCATGGCTTCCCGAATTTTTTTCTCGTGATCTAGACCATGTAACGAAAAAAATTATTCGCGATCAAATCACGGGAAAAAAATCGTATTTTGATCACTCACGAATTTTATTTTTTTTTTTGTGATTTGGACACTCACAAGAAATTAGATTATGTTCACCAGGTAATAAAAGAGGAACATGCCCTCCCCTTTGGTTTCTCCCCCTACGGCGTCTCCTTATTTCGTGAAAGCAATTTCATTCACCATCGAAAAATTCAAATTGAAGATTTTAGCAACATCAACAGCAATCTTTGCATTTAGACAAAAGTACATGTTCAGGACCAAATTCAATCGCCAGTGACTATGATGGTGAAACTTAATTTGTTTAAAATGAGGGTCGATGCCTTATCACAGTAAAACCTTCACATTAACCCCTAGTGCGGAAAAGCCGCATGGAAAGTAGCTAATCTCTGCGTCTACATGACATTAGCATCGCTAGATTTTGTTATGCATTGTTACAACATTACTAGAAGCTATTACTTCCTCGAAAAGAAATATGAGTATATCAAAGAAGACAGACTAATTACAAATTATCAAGACATACATCAAAAATTAGAGTAATAGTACATCAAATATAAGATAATCGTCGTCGGTCTACTGTGCGGTAATGTTACATATGTTTGCTGGATCAAATCCTTATATAAATAAGTTAAAAATATAACAACATCATCTAATAAAGTTCTCTTCTTGGGAGATTGCAGCAATCCTGGATAAAATCCTATCATGATTTTACGGGGCGAGAAAAGGTCGTGATAATACTTAATAGCACATCGGCAGGGTAAACCCTTCCGTCCGCTTCGCTCTTCATGTACATGGCCGGGTTGCAACAATCCTTGTACCGACAGAATTAACGGAGAGTTGGGTTAGATTTTTTTTGTCAACTAATTGTAGGTAAATTGTTTCTACAATTTCGGATCTGGACAGTCATGAGATTCGATCCTCCCACCTCATGCTTAAGGACTGACACTGTTTCTATCAGACTGTCGTGGGAAAAAAGTAACAAGGGTGTCAAGGACGATCTCTTGACGGCTTGAAGGCTCTTCTCAAGGTTGGCACCCAACGATACACAAGTAATCAGACGATCACCACTACCTCATCTAACTAAGCTTCCCTAACCAGGCTCTGCTGCCCGACCAACTATCAGGCTTTAATGCTTGGCCTCCTAACCAAGCGCTAATGCCCAGCTTAAGAACTAAAATAGAAGCTTTGAGCTTTGGTAAAGATTTGTGTAGTTGATTGATTGATCATCTATCTTCTTCGGGAGTCCCTTATATAGGCGAAGGTCTTTATCTCCTCCTTGCATTCGGACTCCATCTTCTGCTTGTACTCAGACTCTCCTAATGCCTATCTTCGGGGATGCTTATCCTTATCTTGTACCGGCACCACCCCTATCGCCTAATTTATCGAGCTTATCTCTTCCTGTGAATTTGAAGCTCGAGTTTATCTCCTTTGATCGCGCCCGATCTCATAGTCCTTCTGGCACCTTGCTTAGCTCTCCGCGCCTTCTTGAGGCAAGTAGACTCTTTGAACCACCTTAAGGAACTAAGCTTTTATACCTCCTCTATGCAAAGTAGGCCTCTTATGCCTCTTTAAGGCTCTTCACACCCTTCCAAGGTGAAAGCACTTATTTTAGGTGAAATAAGCTCTTAACAACTCCCTTGAGCGAGGTGAGCTCTCAACATTCCCCATGGGCGAGGTAAGCCTTTAACACCTTCCTTGAGTGAAAGCACCTATTTTGGGTGAAATAAACTCTTAACGCCTCCCTTAGGTGAGTTAAGCACTTAACACTTCCTTCAGGCAAGGTAAATTCTTAACCCCTCTTCTAGGTGAGGTAAGCTCCAACACCACCCTTAAGTCAGGCAAACTCTTAACACCTCTCTTAAGCGAGGTAAGTCTCGTCACCTTCCCTAGGCAAGGCATACTCTCAACACCTCCCTTAGGCGAGGTAAGCCATCGTCACCTCCCTTAGGCAAGGCATGCTCTTAACGCCTCCCTTAGGCGAGGTAAGCCTTCGTCATCTCTCTCAGGCAAGTCAAGCCTTTAACACTTCCCTTAGACAAGGCAAGCCATTTTTACTCCCTTAAGTGAGGTAAGCCTTTAACACCTCCCCTGGGCGAGGTAAGCTTTGACACCTCCATTAGGCAAGGTAGGCTCTTGACACCCTCCTTAGGCAAGGTAAGCTCTTGACACCTCCCTTATGCAAGGTAGGCTCTTGACATCCTCCTTAAGCAAGGTAAGCCTTTAATACCTCCTTCACGCAAGGCATGTTTTTAACACTTCCCTTGGGTGAGACAAGAAAGGTCTAAATGAACCCCCTCTTATGGAAAGCAGAATATCTATATTAATCACTCTTGGAAGGCAAAGCACTTCGGGAAGTCACTCCTCCCAAGCTGTGCAAAGACTCCCTTGCAAGGAAAAAATTCCTTTTTGGTCACTCTTGGGAGGCAAAGTACTTAAAAAAATCACTCGCCCCCTCCTTAAAGCCACACACATGGAAACCCCCCTTGCAAGGAGGTAAAATATATGTTTTGGTCACTTAAGGGAGACAAAGTACTTATGGAAGTCACTTCCTCCTCTTCCACAAACCATGCGCATAACTCCCTGCAAGGGGGCAAAACTTCACTTTAGTCACTTAAGGGAGGCAAAGTGCTTCATGAAGTCACTCATGGGAAGCAAAGTACTTCATAAAGTCACTCTCTCCCTTAAGTTACATGCACTTTCTTTTTCTCCCTTTCTTAAATCACATGCACTTCTCTTTTTCTCCCTTCCTTAAGTCACATGCACTAGTCCTTTTTCCTTTCCTTTAGTCCATCTAAATGAGACCTTTCACTACAAGGAGGCAAAGTATCCACTTTTGTCATCTTAGGAAGGTAAAGTACTTCATGAAGTCACTTACACTTTTCCTTTAAGTCACCTTATAAAGGCAAAGTTTCTCCTTATTATCTTTCACAAGAACAAGTGCTTCAAGAAGTACCAAAAGTGGTCACTCTCAAAAGATAAAATTACCATAACACTACCGTGAGAAGGCAAATTATTTTCATGCTCCAATAATGTCCCCCGCATGGTAACATTTCGAAGTTTCAATATGTAGACTTTGATTTTCTTTAAAGCTCCAAATTGATAAGCTTTTCATACGTAATGGTTATTTTATCACTTGATAGGCGTTATAGACTTACCATAAGTAAAAGTTATTTCACCATTTGATAGGCATAAAAGACCTTTCGTAGGCAAATGTTACTTCACCCTATGATAGGCATAATAGACCTTTCGTAGGCAAAGGTTGTTTCACCCTTTGGTAGATAAAGGTCAATTTACTCCTTAAGTAGGCCAAAGTCATTTCACCTCTTGCAGGCGAAGTTCTTTACACCTCTTGTATACGAAGATCATTTCACCTCTTGTAGGTAAAGATCATTTCACCTCTTGCAGGTAAAGGTCCTTTCACCTCTTATGGGCAAAGGTTGTTTCACTTCTTGTAGTTGAAGGCCAGTTCACCTCTTGTAGATGAAAGTCATTTTATCCCTTATGTGGCCAAAGGTTATTTCATCTCTTGTAGGCAAAAAAAATTTTCACCTATGTGCAAGCAAAGACTATTTAAATGACCTCTTCCTAGGTATCACTCACCTCCTTTACACCCTCTTTTTATAGCCGTAGTCAGTCTAATATAGGGTAACTGGGTCTTCTTTAAAGTCTTTGGAAAGTCATTCATTGAAGAAGATGGGCTAGCTTTCCTTCTCTGAGTGAGGCAATATCTCCTTCAAGGGGTCCTTTACTTTGGTCTTGGCATCATATAATTTGCTTGAGGCTAGATAAAGATTAATCATCTTCATAATCTCTATGAGGTCTTGACTGTTGTCATCAAAAATAAATTTGGCCACTTTATACTGTAACAAGGCATAGACTTCTGACCGCCCTGTCCGTACTTCTTCTCTTTCAGTCTCGAAAGGTAAGCCTAAGGGATTGCCTTTTTTGTATGACCTCAGGTGGTTGATCAAAAAGGGAAATCCCATGTTCAACTGAGCTTATATAGCCTGCGATTCGTCCATTCACGTTACAATGTGCAAGGGTGGTTGACATGATGAATTTGTCATAAAAGGCCACCTCCACATAGTTTATAGCTACATGAAATGGATTTTTATTTGCAGCTATTATCTCCAGGTCTTGTTCCTTATTGCTCAAGTTGTCTTCACTCATACTATCATCGAGTGCCAATTTCTCATCCTTTTGGTCTTCTATGCGACTCTTTAAGCGCATCTTTATGTACTCTTCTTCATTGAGAGGAGCATCATATAAGTCTAGCTTATCCTCCTCATCTAAGTTAGATAGATTTATCTTGTGTTCCTCAGCCATCTCATGGAAGATATGTAACCTCAGCTTCTCAGAAGCTCCCATCTCAAGTATACAGCTTGTAATTGCCTTCTTATCCTTCTCAAGGGGTAGTTCTTCAAGAGGTGATTCTTCAGTTAGTTTATCTTCAGAAAGGTCATTGGCCTTATTCTTGGGTATCCACCTTTTTGTGCTCAAATTCTTTAGATCTACGTGTTGATCCTCACTTCTAAGAGGACCTCCATTGTCTGAGCCCTTGTGCTGATCCTCTCTTGTAGGAGGCCTTCCCTTGTCTAGCCCTTTATCTGGTGCTCTTCTATTACCAGGTCTTGACACCTTATCCTTATCTAGATCTAAGACATCATCTTGGACTTACCGACCTTGCTTGATGGTCGTGTTATGTCGTACCACAGGCAAGGTCAGAAGAGCCTTATGCTCTCAGGGTCGAGCCTTGTGGACTTTGAGCAACCTTTTAAGGTGTTCCATGATCTGTCTCTATTCTTAAACCTTCCTTTCCAGGTGTTGTTTTTGTGTCTTTGTAAAGATTTTAGGTAAAAAAGGCTCTGACAAGGGTCCCTTTTCTCCTGGCTGATTAAAGACACTTTGCCTCGTGCTTGTGCCCTCTTTGAGGTCGGTCTTGACACGGGGGTGAGACCTCCATCTACCTTCTATAGGGTACCAAGGAGGCTTTGGGTAACTACTCTGTCCTCTGGGTATCTTCTTTAGATCTTCAATGACCTCTTGCCCCTCAAGTTTAGATGAGGGTCTCTTCTCTCCTAGTCGATCAAAGATATTTTTCCTTACGTTCGTGTCTTCTTGGAGGTCGACCTTAATATGAGAATGAGGCCTATATCCTTCTCTTGTAGGATGCTTGAGTGACTTTGGGTACCCATTTTGCCCCTCGGGTATCTTTTTCATGTCCTCTACCACCTCTTGTGCCCCGTGTTCGGATAAAGGTCTCTTCTCTCCTAGTCGACCGAAAACATTTTGCCTTGCATTCGTGCCTTCTCAGAGGTCAATTTTAATATAAGGGTGAGACCTCCATCTACTTTTTATAGGATGTCTAGGTGATTTGGAGGGGCTCCTGTGCCCCTCGGGTGTCTCCCTTAAGCCTTTAGGAACCTTTTGCAACCTCTTTGAGTTTCTGGAGGCATTGTTCTCTTCAAGTGCCTCTCTTGGATCCTCTGGTTGCTCTCTCCTGATGGTGCCTCTGGCTCTCCTTGCCTGGAGTGAGAATCGTAGGTCCTCTATGGGTGGCCTACTCTTATCCTGCTTATCGACCTCCTTATCCTTCTTTAAGCTCATCATTGCGATTAGAGCCGTAAATGAAGCCATTGACGATGCTTCTTTCATAAATTTTAAATACTCGTCTTTGATAGCTTATTGTATCTGGCTGCGAAACACCACATAATTAGATATGTTATGTGACTTGCTCGTGTTCCATTTACAAAACCTTGTTGCCTTCAACTCTCTTTCAACTGGGATCTTATAACTTTTGGGTAGGATGATCTGACCATTCTTAAGGAGGTTGTCAAAGATCTCGTCTACCTTGGTCACATCGAAGGAGTATTCCTTCCTGACTTCATTAAGGCCTCTTGGTTGATTGGTTTGATTAGTGGGGCGATTAAACTTATTAGGTATTGACACCTTCTTTGGTATTAGGCTTCCATATTCATAAGGATTATCTTTGGTGAGTTCAGCCACCATCTCCTCAGCTACGGGCTCTTCTCCCCAGTTGTCCCAATTTTGATCACCTTCTAGATGGTCGATTTCAAGTGTTGGGTCATATTGGTAGGTACCTTTAGAAGAAGCAACTCTTCTATCCCTTTCTTCAATCAACTGTTTGGCTATGGTCGCCTTTTGGGTTAGCTCAGCAAGGTCTCAGAATCTTTCGACTCCTAACTTCTCTCGAAGAGAGAATTTGAGTCCCTGCATAGCCAAGGCTGCCAAATCTGACTTGTTGAGGTTGGTTGGGCATCTATTCTTTGCCTTCCGAAAGCATATCAAGAATTTCTCTACTAACTGCCCTTCCAGCTGTTGCATATGAGCAAAGTCTGAGATGGTGATGGTTGGCTCAGCTTAAGAAGAACTGATTGTGGAACTTCTGTTCCATCTCTGCCTAACTCCTTATTAACATTGGCGAGAGATTAATATACCATGTGAAGGTCATTCTAGTGAGAGTCATTGGGAATAGGCATATGCGTAGTTTGTTGCTATTTGCGGCCTCTCCATATTAGATATTAAACTGTGCTAAATGCTCCACGAATGATTTGTTGTCTTCACCTGAGAATTGAGTAAAGTCTGGGATGCGATATCTATTTGGATAGTTGACCCTATCAAAATACCCTGGGTAGAGTTTGGTAAACCTGGGTCGCTGTGCCTGTTTTGCTTCAATCCCTATGTCATTGAGCACTTGAGCCACCGACTCCCTCTAGCGGTGCTCGTCCAGGAACCTTTGGTCTTGTATCCTAGGAGTTTCCTCATTGAAGTCTTCAATGGGGAGTTATTGTCGGCCTGTCCTTGGCTGAGGTGTGTCCAATATCAGTTGTCAGTTAACTTGGTCAATTTCGGCCTCTTCATATCCTTGTTGATGTGGACCTTGTGTAGGTACTGGGGTCCTCATATAGATGGGGTTGTTCCTTATGTTTCCTTTTCTACGAGTATTACGTGTGTTTATTCTCAGTGGGTAAGTCCTTCCTTGAGCCATTTGGTACTAGCCCTGGTCTGACTGATCATTGCCACCTCTTGTTTTGGTAGCCTTATAGTATCCAGTGTTATATGTCTCTTGAATCTCTCATATAGGTGACATCTGGGATGGATAGTATTCTGGGGTCCTTATAGATAGAACTCCACCAGTCACGCCTGAAATCCCTTGGGTCTGATCATAGGTGTAATTGGTGGGAAGTGGTAGTGGTGTACATATCCCTTTGTCTTTGTTGGGCAGCCTCTTAGAGGATTCAGCTTGATCAAAGAGTTCTTGAGTTTGACGTTGGTTCTCCCTCGTGGCTCTCTGGATTGTCTCCTCAACATGGCTTCAGACCTCATTGATCTGGGGAACCATCTGGCTATTCAACCATCGGTGTGTTTTGTCATATTTTTGCTTTCCATGGGCTGTCGTGGTAGCTATCTGCTCAATCTGGACAAACAGTCGCCCCTCTATTTGCTCCATCATTTGCCTTATCTGGACTAGGATATCTTGTCCTACTGAGGTAGCAACTGACTCTTCACTGGAGGTGGAATTAAACAACTCCTTGAGAGAAGTCATATTAGTCAGCTCTTTAAAGGAAGTCGTATTGTCCGGCTCTTTGAAGAGAGCCATGTTAAGAGTAGGATTTCTTCCTATACCCAGAGGTAAGGCCAGCTCCTTCAGGGTGTCGAATTGACAGAACTCCTTGACTCTTTGGGGAGAGTCGCCTTAGTCGTATTCTTCTCAACAGGGTGTTGAGAAGAGGGTGGTATGTTGTTCTTGGTCATCTTGTTCGAACAGATTCGCCTCCTTCTCTAGATATCCTCCTAGTCCCACCGAGCATGCTAAAACACTATTGTGGGAAAAAAGTAACAAGGGTGTCAAGAACGATCTCTTGATAGTTTGAAGGCTCATCTCAAGGTCGGTGCCCAACAATACACAAGTGATCAGACAATCACCACTACCTCACCTAACTAAGCTTCCCTAACCAGGCTCTACTGCCTGGCTAACTATCAGGCTTTAATGCCTGACCTCCAAACCAAGCGCTAATGCCCGGCTTAAGAACTAAAATAGAAGCTTTGAGCTTTGGTAAAGATTTGTGTAGTTGATTAATTGATCATCTGTCTTTCTTGGGTGTCCCTTATATAAGCGAACAATTCATCTCCTCCTTGCATTCGGACTCCGTCTTCTGCTTGTACTTGGACTCTCCTAATACTTATCTTCGGAGATGCTTATCCTTATCTTATACCGGCACCACCCCTATCGCCTAATTTATCAAGCTTATCTCTTCCTATGAATTCGGAGCCCGAGTTTATCTCCTTTGATTGCACCCAGTCTCATAGTCCTTCCGACACCTTGCTTAGCTCTCCGCGCCTTCTGGAGGCAAGTAAGCTCTTTGAACCACCTTAAGACAAACTAAGCTTTTATACCTCCTCTAGGCAAAGTAGGCCTCTTATGCCTCCTTAAGGCTCTTCACACCCTTTCAATGTGAAAGCACCTATTTTGGGTGAAATAAGCTCTTAACAGCTCCCTTGAGTGAGGTAAGATCTCAACACCCCCGCTGGGCGAGGTAAGCCTTTAACACCTTCCTTGAGTGAAAGCACATATTTTGTGTGAAATAAGCTCTTAACACCTCCCTTAGGTGAGTTAAGCTCTTAACACTTCCTTCAGGGAAGGTAAATTCTTAACCCCTCCTCTAGGCGAGGTATGCTCCAACACCTCCCTTAGGCCAGACAAACTCTTAACACCTCTCTTAGACGAGGTAAGCCTTCGTCACCTCCGCTAGGCAAGGCATGCTCTCAATACCTCCTTTAGGCGAGGTAAGCCTTCGTCACCTCTCTTAGGTAAGGCATGCTCTTAACGCCTCCCTTAGGCGAGGTAAGCCTTCGTAACCTCTCTCAAGCAAGTCAAGCGTTTAACACTTCCCTTAGGCAAGGCAAGCCATTTTCACTCCCTTAAGTGAGCTAAGCCTTTAACACCTTCCCTGGGCGAGGTAAGCTTTGACACTTCCCTTAGGCAAGGTAGGATCTTGACACCCTCCTTAGGCAAGGTAGGCTCTTGACACTTCCCTTAGGCAAGGTAGGCTCTTGACACCCTCCTTAAGCAAGGTAAGCCTTTAACACCTCCCTCAGGCAAGGCATGTTTTTAACACTTCCTTTGGGTGAGGCAAGAAAGGTCTAAATGAACCCCCTCTTATGGAAGGCAGAATATCCATATTAATCACTCTTGGAAGGCAAAGCACTTCGGGAAGTCACACTCCTCCCAAGCCATGGGAAGATCCCCTTGCAAGGAAAAAAATTCCTTTTTGGTCACTCTTAGGAGGCAAAGTACTTAAAGAAGTCACTCGCCCCCTCCTTGAAGCCACACGCATGGAAACTCCCTTGCAAGGAGGTAAAATATATGTTTTGGTCACTTAAGGGAGACAAAGTGCTTATGGAAGTCACTTCCCCCTCCTCCACAAGCCATGCGCATAACCTCCCACAAGAGGGCAAAACTTCACTTTAGTCACTTAAGGGAGGCAAAGTGCTTCATGAAGTCACTCATGGGAAACAAAGTGCTTTATGAACTATTTCCCTTAAGTCATATGCACTTTCTTTTTCTCCCTTCTTGAAGTCACATACACTTGTCTTTTTCTCCTTTCCTTAAGTCACATGCACTTGTCTTTTTTCCCTTCCTTTAGTTACATAAATGAGACTACCCACCACAAGGAGGCAAAGTATCCAATTTGGTCATCTTGGGAAGGTAAAGTACTTCATGAAGTCACTTGCACCTTTCCTTTAAGTCACCTTATGAAGATAAAGTTTCTCCTTAGTACCTTTCACAAGGACAAGTGTTTCAAGAAGTACCAAAAGTAGTCACTCTCTAAAGATAAAATTATCATAACACCACCGTGAGAAAGCAAATTATTTTCATGCTCCAACACAGACCATACGTGCGGTGGTTATAGTTGGGTTAGATTTGTATTACTGATTTCCTAGAAAGCTTGCATGGGAAACTTTTTTAGATGCTGGAGCCAATAATCTGTTTTGGTTGATTAATTTCTGGAACGAAGGCTGTATTTTATGATTAAAAAAGTTAGTATTGTTTTTTTTTTCGAAACTACTAGGTTGGCCCACACTCACTATTTGGAAGGAAACATTTATAAGATAGTGAATTATTATAGACTTTGAGCTGGCACTCATGTTTAAATGTTGCATTCTTTTTTTGATACGTAGTTTTGAACCTGGTTTAAATGGCTTGATGAATTTTTCAAATTTGTTGTGTTTAGAAAAATATAGGGAAAAGTCCTCCTAGGGCCCTTGTAGTTTGACCTGTTCTCAGATAGGTCCTTGAGGTTTAAAACGGCGATAACCGGTCTCCGTGCTTCCAATTTTCACATCTGAGTCCACCTAATCCAGTTTGATTCGAAAATTCAAAGTTCAATATCGCAATTCCGATGACAAAAACGCCGATTGTCGACTCCAGGTGACTCACCAAAGTGTCTCCGACATGTAGATACCAGTTTCACATGTTTTCGTCACCTGAATTGCGAGATTGAATTTTAGATTTTCGAATCGAACCGGATCGGGAGGAGTCAGATGTGAAAATTGAAAGCACGGGGACCGGTTATCGCTGTTTTGAACCTCATGGACCTATTTGAGAACGGGTCAAACCACAAGGGCCCTAGGAGGATTTATCCCAAAAATATAATGAGGAGGGTGATCCCATTTTGAGTACAAAGACTTATTTAACATAAGGACTTATTTAATCTTGAATATGGTAAAATAGATTATGAGAATCACGTAGTTTCCCTTCTAATTATTATTAGTGGTGGATTTTTCAAAAAACAAAATTATGGATCTTTAAGAATATATTAGTCATTTATAAAAAAAACCTCGAAAGTCTTAAACCAAGCCCCCACCCCTAAGTTTGGAGCCAACCAAAACCCCGAAGAAACCCAGGAAGCAATGGAGGAGGCCTCGGAACCCTCGAACCCCCCCGAGGCCGACGGCGAAGAAGTCTATATTTCCCCGTGGGAGTCGGTTAGCTTCCACGCGCCTCCGTACCGAACATACCACTTCTACAACCAGTTCAGGACCGGTCCCAACCCCAACAACTTCCTCAAAGCCGTCAAGTGGTAAAACTCGCTAATCCTCCTCAGTCGTTTTCTTGCCCTTTGCTTCGAGTTTTTGTCAGTTCAGGAGCCGAATTCTTCGTGTAGGTCACCGGATGGGTCGTGCTTTCTTACCAGTTCAGAGGACAATACTTTGCGTGTGTTCTCATTGTAAGTATCCAAGTTGCATTGTGGGGGCTCTGGGTTCTTTATGAAGACAGGTTCCAACGTTTTAACCGAGTTGTTTTGTATTAGACCAGATTATAACGGTGGAGATGATGCTTATGTGTCTCCTTCGGAGAACGGGGAAGGTGAGTTTGAGTTGTGTTTTGCTGATGTAGAATATGTCCCTCTCACGTGAAGGTTGTTACAGGGTGTGTATTTTGCATTATGATTTGTAGATTCGTATCTTGCGAGTGTGGTTGTGGACGAGGGTGAGTCGGTGTATGATTTCTGCTGGTACCCGTATATGACTGCTTCAGGTGCTTCTGATCTCTCTATATGTCCAGTTAGTTTTCGCCTCAGTAGGGGTTGAAACTTGAAAGGCTAATTCATTACATTTGCTTTTGTGTGGAAATGTTATCCGTGGTGTTTCAGACCCGGTGAGCTGTGTGTTTGCCACTACCACACGTGACCACCCGATTCATCTTTGGGATGCTACATCTGGCCAGGTGTTGACTCGTTTCATTGTTGGTTACAATCCTCTGCACATGAATGGAAATGGTCTTAGCCTTATAGATTTGATTTGATGCACCTTAGCTTGGAAAATGTCTGTTCTCTTGATGTCTGTATACATCCAGTTATAGAACCATTTTTTCTCTATTCTTTTATTCCCAGTGTCCTTGTGTTTAATCAGTCATATGCTTATGATTACAGTTGCGATGTACATACCGTGCTTATGATGCCGTTGATGAAATTACGGCTGCTATTTCAGCAGCCTTCAACCCTGCAGGAACCAGGTACAAAGAACCCTATTTTAAGTGATTTTTCCTGATATTGCTGCATCAGATTTGAATCTGGTCCAACTTCTGATGGTCCATTAGTAGGAAAGTCCATAACACTTGGAGGCACCAACTGTCGATTGCTTCAGGCATTAGACATCATAATTTCAGAAAAAAAACTTGCTCGCCACTAACATGGATTTTGATTTTTGCATAAGGAACTAAAATAAGGATGATTCATGATTGCCATTGTTCCACTGCCTAGATGCTCAAGCTTGTGCAACTTATTTGTTTGACTTGGCTCACGTTTTCAATATCTCAACTGTCAGCTGTATTTATTAAACAAACTCAGAACTTAAAAGTGGTGGGCTTCCTTGGCTTTTTTTCTCCAGGATATTAGCGGGCTATAATAAATGTATTAGAGTATTTGATGTTCATCGCCCTGGTAGAGAATTCAAGCAGTATTCAACTCTTCAGAGAAACAAAGACGGACAGAGAGGTAAAAAGTGGACATCTCGTAGAAACGAAAATGTTAAATTCATTCTTCTTTTGCTGAATATTATAAACCTTCTTTTTTCATGTAGGTATCATTTCTTCGATTGCCTTTTCACCAACTCACAGTGGAATGTTAGCTGCGGGATCTTATTGCCAGAGTACTGCTATCTACATGGAAGACAATATGGAAATGTTGTACGTTCTACATGGACAAGAGGGTGGAGTAACACATGTGAGTTCACAACTTCTTAATAGCTTAAGTATTGAGGCACACTATGATATTAAGCTGTGGATCCTTATGTTGCTATATTTGCAGGTTCAATTCTCAAAGGACGGAAACTATTTGTATACCGGTGGGAGAAAGGTATATGCAATGATATTACACTATTCTCCTGACTTTGATTTACCACCACCATTTCCTGCTCAGAGAAAATTATAGACATTGAGCCAGCAATAGCTTCATTTAGAACACTAAAATTTTGTCACAAATCATTTCAGTATATACTCAACTACTTGAAATTGCTGCTTTGAAATAGCTGTTATACATGTGAGTTCTCCTTCATGCAAAAAAGGCGCGAGCTCGGTAGTGTCCAGTCTCTTCTTTGTCAGTCTGCATTATAAATAGACTATTTTGAATAGGTACTCATAACTCATTAGCATCTTTTATATGGATATAATTGGTTCTAAATTCACCAGAATTGTACTTTCAAGCATGTAGGTTCACCTCCAGCATTTGTTATTTTCAATTCAGGACTAATCTTGGCATTTCTTGTTATATCCTTTTACTAAAGCTATCATTTTTCTAGAGCTACTTAATTGTGGGAAAAGTAACATGCAAGCTCATGGTGTTCTTAACTTGGTGCTATTATGCCTTTTGGGAGATCCTGAAAATATTGTGAATTCTCTGTATTAAGACTGTTACTTGGTTATATGCAAGCAGTCAAGTTCTTTCTCATGTATCTTAACGTTATATTTTTGTCATATTGTAATTAGATAACAGGAACAAGTTCTTATTCATTGTAGGATCCGTACATAATGTGTTGGGATGTACGAAAAGCAGTTGAAGTAGTTTACAAGTAAGTATCTGTTCTTTGTGGATGTCATTTGTCGGTTTCACTTGTGGGAGTGTTCTGTTGTAAGACAACTGTAGGTTTGCATCCGGACAGTTGGTTGACGCACGTCATCAGATGATGATGTTATAATATCTCAAATATCATTCTTGTCTGAATTTTCTTAAAAGTTCTCTCAGAAACACTGAGATGACTTTATTTTCTCTCTTCTACTTCGAAGTTTAGGGTCTTAAGTTCTTTGCACTTCAATTTGTTGCAATTCTTTGGATGCTACCCGAACTCAAACTGCATGGTCCGTTTCTCTGTGGGTAGGCTTTACAGGTTCTCTGATCAAACCAATCAGCGGATATTGTTTGATATTGAGCCCAGCGGTAAACACCTTGGCACCGGTGGTCAGGTAGCATTTTACATTTTTAATACCATCTAGCATAGGATACAATATTAAAAGCACTAGTGTCCATTTGTTTATGCACTTCGATACTCTTCTCAGGATGGTTTAGTTCATTTATACGATCTCCAAAGTGGTCAGTGGGTTTCAGGCTTCCAGGCTGCACAAGGTACGAACCTTGCCGGGTTGTGTTATATTGTATCTTGACCTTGCAACTTGAGCATTCTGATTCTGAATGTCGGATTTCAATTATTTACGTAAGCAGATACGGTTAATGGGTTCTCTTTCCACCCATTCCTACCAATGGCTGCTTCATCATCAGGTCACCGGAGATTTCAGGTCCCCGATGATTCAGATGATTTGAATCTTAATGGTAAGTCGTAACTGCTTGTATTGACTTGCCCGATGCTGGCCTCCTTTTCTCTGCGAATTTCGAAATCCCAGTATGTCTTAACCTTGCCAACAAAATGAAATACAGTGAAACAAAAGTTGTGTATCCTACAACGTTAATAGATACATACATGTTGACCCTATCTGTAAATCACATGTACCCACTACCCTTCAATTCGAACTTTTGGGTACGACATGAAATTTCCGGCAAGATCCGGTTTACAATGTGATGACAGAAAATTTAACTGGGGTGAAATTCATCTCAGCGTGCCTCATTTGTGAATCATGTTATAAAGTTATCACCTTCATTGTTTAGATAGCAGTATGTCGAGCTCGATACATAAATCACAGAGTTCCTTGTACTTAATCAAGCTTAAATTTTTAGGTCGGATACCAAATTTGTGAAATGATATATCATAGTTCGTATAAGTATGATATTTCTCGTTTTTCGTCTTGCCCGGTGCAGCGTGTGATGCTTGTTTTGTGGTGTTCTTTTGTAGGTGATGAGAACTGTGTCTCCGTTTGGAGCTTTCATAGTGAAATAGCAACAGGAGACAACAATGGCGTTCTTTGCGGCTCGTCTGAGACTGAAGATCTCCCCGTTGGGTGATTTTTGTAATTAGTTACTAATTTGGTTCATCATACGTAGCAAATAGTTAACACTTAACACCTATTTTATTCTGGACTTTCTAGAATGTATAAAACCTCCAAAAATGGCTATCAATGGTCTGAAATTAGGCGATGTACTTTTTGGAGTAATTTTGATCGAACAATTTTACTCTTTTAATGCCAAAAGTTAATAACATTTTTGTGATTGTTTCTTTATTTTTTAGCAAAAGAAAAGCTATAAACTTTACCGATTGAAACTCGTTTCGAAACATTTTTCCCTTCTGTTTTTTTAATGTTTAGATAAACTAAATCATAATGTTTTAAGTAATTGTTGGGAAAGCTTTCAAAAGTTTATTTAGCTCAATTTGGAGCTAGCAGTTGATGTGTTGCGAGGATAATTCCGAAAGAGGAGAGGCTCGGGAGTAGGGGTGAGCAAAAAATCCATTATCCATTATCCGAATCTGATATCTATTTTTTTTTTTCAGATTCGGACTCGGATAATTTTATGTTTAGATTCGGATTTGGATAATCCAAAAATTTTATTCCGGATTCGGATTTGGATTTGGATAGAAAAAAAGAAATTTTGGATTATCCAAATATCCGAAATATTTAGTATTTGTATAATAAATTATATAATTAGATGTGTGCTTATAGTGGGCTAGGCCAATTCTTTAGTAAGTTGAAAAATAAATTAAAAAGCCTAGTACTTTTACTAAAGATAAAAAATAGTAGTGGCCACGGGGGTTGATTAACTCAAATTTTTTTAAAAAATACTATAAATCCTAATTAAAATATTTCATTCAACATCGAACACCCCCTTGAGCACATCGCTGGTCGCAGTTATGGTGCTCCTTACGGACTACGGACTCTAATCATCTGAATAACGTTATTTTGAGTAGTAATTTTATGTTTGTTTCTTTTCTTCAGGAAGTTTTGGTTTTTAGCGTTGTTACCTTGAGATGTAATGGATGCTTGAATTTTATTATGTTATTTGCAAAGTAATTTTACATTTGTTTACTAAGGGAACCGTTTGATGTAATTGCGAAGATTTTTTTGGAGTATAGTGAAAATTTGTAGTCGTTAAAAATTTGGATAAATTGGATTATCCAAATCTGTATCCAAAATAATTTTGGATTTTGGATTTCGGATAATTCGTTATTCGGATTCGGATTCGGATTAAGAAATAGTAATTTCGGAAATTTCGGATATTACAAAATTCGGATAATTCGGATTTGGATAATCCAAATGCTCACCCCTACTCGGGAGGACCAGATGTGAAGAAAGGGGCTGACAAGAGGTCATGGGTGGTCGAGCTCGGAGAAGGATGACGAGAGAAGAAGTATTAGTAAGAGAGTCGTTTTATCTAGTATTAAGAAGGCCATTTGGGCCAGTGTCTGTGGGCCTTATTATGTAAATAGAGTTTGAGGCCAGAGCGGGGTCAGTAACAAGTTTATGCCCAATTTATGTTTAAGTTGCATATGGACCACCTGCTGATAAGTCAAGATGGCGTGGATCTCTAGAAACCTAGTACTATAAATAGTATTAATGAAGTGACTGGGAGTTAGCCTTTTGAGTAAATGATGTGTGGCGAAAGCGCCGTTTCTTTCCATTCTTATTCTCTCAAACCTTCAGCTGATCTTCGGGACCCATTCTTCTCTTTGGGACCCCTGAGTTTAACTCACATCAGTGGTATCAGAGCTTGACCATCCAGGACCAACAAGGTGTGCACGCTAGAGGACACCATGAGAATAGATGAGCTTGCTGCGCTGATGAAGGAACACCTGAAGGGGGTTCAGAAGGCCATCGCGTTAACAGCGGGTAGACAAGAGGAGATCGAGCACGCGATGGCAGCACTTAACTTACAAAATCAAGGATTGATTAGGGAAGTGCAATAAATGAGGATGACGGGAGATCGATCGAGTCCCATCGACGGGGAGTCTTCGCGGGTGCGTTCGGAATAGGTAAACACACCTACTGCAACCGTAGAACCTGTTATGAGTTCTCTTCCTATTAGGGTTGCTGAAGTCAGAGAGTGGGGAGATGTGGGAAAGTACCCGAAGGTTGAGTTTCCCAGTTTCGAGGGCGAGGATATACGTAGTTGGTTGATCAAGGCAGAGCATTACTTTACCATAGAAGGGGTGAAGACCGAGCATAAGATGAAGTTGGTAGTCATGCACCTTAAAAAGGCTGTGTTGCAATGGTACCACAATTTTGAAACGTCGAGGAACAAATAGAGTGAAATGACTTGGGACGAATTTAAGGAGGCCGTAGTAAGAAGGTTTGCGGACAACATTTACGATGACCCCATGGACGATCTGTTGAAGTGCTCACAGGGCTCACTTAAGGTGGTGGAGTATCAAAATGAGTTCGAATTGAGACATAGAAGGGTATTCATAGATCACGGCCATACTATTACCATGTTCTTGAACGGACTTCGACCCGAGATAGCTATACTATTATGGATGTTTAAACCCAAGGAGTTGGAAGAGGCCCTTTATTTGGCTAAGCTGCAGGAGGAGACAGTACAAGCTAACCAAAAGAAGGCGGGGGAGAGTGTAAAGCCACCATTATTGTAGAGAGGACAAAGGAGCTTTCAATCTTACTCGCAGCCTCAGGGTCGTTATGCCAGAACAGCTGACAGAACCCCGAGTTTTCAATATCGGTCAGTTCCCAGGGCCAACATTAACACAAGTCATCTCTGGAACAAGGGTGGAACTTGGACAAGAAACCCGACAGACTTTGACGAGAGACGTGCGAAGGGACTATATTTTTGGTGCCCGAAAAAAATACACAATAGGGCATAAGTGTGAGAGGAAGGCAAGATGTTACGTGTTTGAAGTGTCCAAAGGAGAGGCAAGAGAGGATGATGATAAGTTTATAGAGTATGAGGAGGAACTAGATGGAGAGGATGTAGTCATCACTGCACACGCAATTTTAGGGAGTGCACTTCAAGGATTTCGCACAATGAAAGTGACGGGGCACATGAGAAACAAGGCACTTATGGTGCTCATCGACTCGAGGAGCACACACAATTTCATAAATTATGAGGTGGCTAAGAAGTTAGGGTGTAGGGTTGCATAGCTATGAACGTGCGAGTCACAGACGGGGGAGTAGTCGGGTGTTCATGGATGTGTAAGGGGTTTTGATGGAAGATGTAGGGTTGGGCATTCCAAATAGACATACTCTTATTACCATTGGGTAGCTACGATATGGTACTAGGAGTGTAATCGCTCAAGACACTTGGTGACATCCGATGGAACTTTCAACAGTTAAGGATGGAATTTCAGATGGAAAAGTTGAAAGTGGTGCTAAAAGGGTCGGGTCAATTATCGGAGAGTACTCCAAAGTAGTTGGGAAGGCTACTTGGGAAGATAGAGGCTGAATTAGAGGTGGAGTTTTGTAGTCTCACAGTACTCTCGTTTACATCAGTTGGTTGGGTAGGAGATGTTTTGGGTGTTGAAGCTGAGTTTGCGAAGAATTAGGAGCCAAATTTGTTGCTACTCTTAGAAGAGTTCAAAGACATATTTCATAGAGCTAAAGGGTTACCCTCAACCAGGGGCCATGTACATTGGATACACTTGAAAGAGGGTAGCCAACTAGTCAATTTGAGACCTTACAAACACTTGACACTACAAAAGGACGTGATGGAGCAATTGGTAAATGAGATACTACAAGTATGGGTCATTCAAAGCAGTCAAAGTAGTTATGCATCCCCGTGGTGTTGGTGAAGAAAAAGGATGGGACGTAGAGGTTTTGTGTGGATTATCATGCCTTAAACGATAACACAATCAAATATAAGTACCCAATTCACATAGTGGAAGAACTTTTGGATGAGTTGGGGGGCTCGAAGTAGTTTTCAAAGGTGGATCTTTGCTTAGGGTACCACCAAATCCAAATGGCCAAGGAAGATGTCCACAAGACAACATCTAGAACTCACGACGGGCTATATGAGTTCTTAGTCATGCCATTCGGCTTGATTAATACTCCTTCCACCTTCCAGAGTGCTATGAACGAGGTGTTCTAACCATTTCTCAGGAAGTTTATTCATGTGTTTATGGATGATATTCTTGTTTACAGCCGGTCTTGGGAGCAATACCTAAGGCACTTGAGAGTGGTGTTCCAGATTGTACGAGACAGTAAGTATTACCCTAAAGAAAGTAAATGCAATTTCAGAGTGGCATCAATAGAATACTTGAGGCATGTGATAATCAAGCAAAGAGGTAGCTACAGATCCAAAAAAAGTCAAAATGATGAGGGATTGGAAGACTCCGGAGACACTAAAGCAGCTTAGAAGCTTCTTGGTATTTTGCGGCTATTATCAAAGGTTTGTGAATGAGTATGGTCTGATTTGTAAGCCACTAACAGAATTATTGAAGAAGGGTGCTTTCGACTGGAATGAGGAGGCCGAAGTAGCATTTGGAAGGCTAAAGAAAGTGATGTGCTTGGCCTCCGTGTTGGCATTACCCGACTTTGCTCGGACATTTGTGCTAAAAACCGATGTATCTAAGTTGGGCATAGGAGTAGTGCTCATGCAAGATGGTCATCCTCTCATGTACTTTAGCAAAGTAATGAGACCCCATTATCAAGCCCTATTGATTTATGAGAAGGAACTAAGAGCTGTGGTATTAGCTGTGACAAAATGGTATCATTATCTGGTTGGGTGTTGCTTCGTTATTAAGATGGATCACAAGAGTCTCAAGTTCCTGCTTAACTAAAAACTATCAATGGCTAGTTAATGTGCTTGGCTGGCCAAACTTATGGGTTACTACTATAAGATAATGTACAAGAAGGGGGTAGAGAATGCAGCAGCTAATGCATTATCGAGGCTGTCCATGGAAGTTAATGAGCTAACGATGTTTAATCTAGTGATTATAGGTGAACTAACCAAGGAAACTCAAGAAAGTTGTATAGCAGACCTTAAGCTAAAGGCACTAATTTAGTCGCTGTACAACCAAAGAGGTTCGCAAGGCATCTTTTAGATGGTTCAAGGCAAACTCTTGCAGAAGGGAAAGATGATGGTGGGTGACATACCAGATTTGAAGAAGAGGCTGATCTCAATATATCATGACTCCATAGTAGGGGGACATTCAAAGGTGTAGGCCACAACACAGTGGTTGAAAGGAGTCTTATTCTGGAAGGGCATGGAGAATGACATTAGAAACTACATAAGGGAATGCAAGACTTGCCAGGTATGCAAGTATGACAACTCTGCTTTCCCTGGGCTGCTACAACTATTGTCAGTACCAGAGAGGATCTGGCAAGTTGTATCAATAGATTTCATTGACGATCTTCCGAGATCGTATGACTTTACCACAATCATAATAGTGGTGGACAAACTCAGCAAATATGCCCACTTTGTTCTCTTGAAGCATCGTTGCATAGCTGAGAAGGTTGCGACAACCTACATGGAAAACATTTTCAAGTTACATGGTATGCCCGAGGCTATAATCAGCTATCGCGACCCTATTTTTGTTAGTCAATTTTGGCAGGAATTGATACAACAATAGTGAGTGGACTTAAGGATCTCTACCTCATACCATCCCCAAACAGATGGCCAAATAGAGGTGGTAAATTGATATCTTGAGACGTACCTGAGGTGTATGTCCCACCAGAAGCTATGCGACTTGAGCTCGTGGCTACACCTAGCAGAGTACTAGTATAATACGGCATTCTACTCGGTAGCAGGAGTATCACCATTCAAAGCTTTATACGGGGAGTTTCCTCCCTTCACCCACCCTACTTCGTAAGAGATTCTCCTATAGAAGCAGTGGATAGGAGCCTGGCAGCGAGAGAGGAGAACTTGAAGATGCTGCGTTTTTACCTATAGAGAGTACAATCAAGAATGAAACAACAAGGAGACAGAGGTAGGAAGGAAAATGAGGTCAAGGTAGGGGACTGGGTGCTATTCAAACTGCAACCGTACATGCAACATCCACTACATAACAAGAAAATTCAGAAATTGGCTCCAAGATTTTACGGACCTTACAAGGTATTAGATCGGAAAAGGATGGTAGCTTAAAGCTTGCAGTTGCCCAGAAACTCTCAGATTCATCCCACCTTCCATGTCAGCCAATTGAAGAAGTTCAGAGGTCCTCTACTAGAGCAATGTATGCAGATCCACCATATCTGATTCCCAATTACGAACGAAAGGTGATCTTGGATAGAAGGACTATCAAATATTGCAATCAAGCTGTGATGGAAGTGCTGGTTAAATGGGAGGGCACAGGCGTAGAAGATGCTTCCTAGGAAGACTACCGTGGACTAAAGGAGAGATTCTCTTCATCATCCTTGTGGTCAAATATTTCAAGAGATGGCAAGTGTTACGATGATAATTTCGAAGGAGGAGAGGCTCGGGAGGACCAGGCATGAAGAAAGGGGCTGAAAAGAGGTCACAGGTGGTCGAGCTCGGAGAAGGATGATGAGAGAAAAGTACTAGTAGGAGAGTCATTTTATCTAGTATTAAGAAGGTCATTTAGGCCAGTGTTTGTGGACCTCTAAAAGTGGTCACTCTCAAAAGGTGAAATTACCATAACACCAACGTGGGAAGACAAATATTATTTTTATTTCCAATAAACATTAACAAAAAGAGGATTTTCGAGAAAGTATTTGTTTGTCTGAGTTTGCAAAAAAAATTCATAATAGCACACATTATTATTTTGCAAGTAAACACACAATTTCATGTATTTCATGCACTAAAACGCACAATTTATATATATTGTGCAAAAGCAAAAAGCTCCTAACACAAGTGAAACTATCCTCTGTCAAAAAGTTGGTACCCTTCCATCGACTCTCCTCGAAGATGATAATTAAATCCATAGCAAACACAAACAATTTGAATCAATCACATTTAAAATCACACACCAATCCCCAAAAATATTTTAATTGAAAATTAACAACAAAAATTAATAATCAAATTGGCGTGTAAGTATGCGTACAGAAATGCCACACCTGGAAGCACTCTGGAAGGTAATTCTGAAATCACGGGTCCTCTAAGGATTAAAAGTTTATGGTTGCGTTGAATCTCTCTAATGTCTATCGTAATTCGCTCGTTAAGCTCTCGTTTCTTCATTTTTTGTTTTCTTATTCCTAATCATATGTTGCCATCCTGCAGACGATTATTTCCTTTCCCGTCGTGGAAAAGAGGCTTGCCCAAGGCGGCGTGCGGTTAGCCGCCACCCTCAACCGCATCTTTGCTTCCCGAACTCGAATTGCTCAAGCATGAAGGTAGCTGACATGGACAAGAACGAACTTTACATATGCATGCGAAGTTCGGACATCGCATCCGAGTTCCCTACCAGCAAAGGCCTCTCACCTATAGCAGCATGTGTTGCAAGTACGCACTGTACATACTTGTATGTAAAACGGTACCGTTCTCTTTGGTTTATTTGCCAAAGTTTTATTGGTTTATGTACAGAGAAAATTCGTAATTGCGGAATGGGTAATTTACGAAGAAAATTTAGATAGCTACCCTGCGGGATTCTTTTCTTTTTTTTTTCCGAGACCATTTAGTATCTAATCCGTTAACTAAAAAACAGGGGAAGGGGGGCATTAGACTATTAGTTTTTTATCATGAAAAGAAAAAAATTAGTAAGAATGTCTTTTTCCAGTAGAAGAAAGAATTATTTTGCTCCAGAAAAATAAGAATATTTATTATAACTAAGGTCATCTTTAGGGTGATGCCTTACTATTTGGACATCTATTTTTTAAGAGTATCTTTAAAAATCATTAAATAAAAACAATCAGCAATTACTTCATTGCAGACCAAGCTTTCTAGAAGTGCATAAATGTCCATGTCAACTAATAATTTTTTTCCTAAAGTAATATTGACTGATGTATTAAAGGACACATTTTTCTCGGTGGACAGGAGGCTAGGCCTCTTTTGTTTTATTTTATGTTTTTATACTAATAGAGACTTGTAGATGTTCTGTCCCACTGATATTGAAAGAAAGATTAACCTAGACACACAACGACAAAAAAACTTTCTAATAAGGAAGGACAAAATGTTCGTTGCATAAAATAGCGAATAAAATGTCGACAAAATATTGAATACCACAAAAATTTAGTGCACACTAATTAGGATATGAGTTTATAATAATTTTTAATGAGTAAATAAGACAAGGAATTTTATAGATTTATACTAAAGCAAAGTCAATTTTGTTACAACTAATTGAATTAACCTTCCGCCAAAAACTAATAGATTTGACCACAAATAGAAGAACATGCATGTCCGTGGTTGGCTATGGGGAAACGTGTTGATATTTTTCGAATCTTTTGGAAACTACTACACAATATTTTTATAAGTTAATTTACTAATATAGTAATAAAAATCTAATCTGAATTTAAAGAATGCAACAATATTTCGTATTCATTAAAAAATTGTAATCAATTTAAAATACTACCTGCTGGAGACAAGCTGTATTAGTTCTAAGTATGCTAAAGAAACCATTCAAAAACGTAGTGAATGACGTCAAACAGTCACATGCTCATCGAATAATTTATATTATGGTGATGGATACAAAACAAATTAATTATTATGTAAGATGATTAAAACATTTATTTTAGAAATGATGACACACATACGAGGGAAAAAAAACTCATTATATTGGGTCACTTCACAATATAAACTAAATATGGAAAAAACTATCTAAGCTCGTCACTTCTTAGCTCCTAACATTTCAAAAAAAACACAACCAATAATATGCAACCGTTGGCCCAGAACTCGGTGGCGATACTCGAAGTCTGCCGAGTCGCCCCGGCTCCTGGCTCGCTGGAGTTAACTCTCCCACTCATCCTCTTCGACGCCTTCTGGCTCAAGTTCAACCCGGTGGAGCGCATCTTCTTCTACCGAATCGCCAATCCAACTCGAACCCATTTCGAATCGATCATCGTCCCCAACCTCAAGCGCTCCCTCTCCCTCGCCCTCACCCACTTCCTCCCTCTCGCCGGCCGCCTCACGTGGCCTGCACACGAGCCGATACCCTCTGTCCTTTACAAACCAAACGACTCCGTTTCGCTTACCGTAGCAGAAGCCAAAAATCCGGAGTCCTTTACCCACCTCGCCGGAGACAAACCATGCAAGGCTAGTGAGTCGCGCCTATGCGTGCCTGAGTTGCCCGCAACCGACTCAGAAGCGGCCGTTATATCTTTCCAGGTGACTCTATTCCCGAACCACGGCTTAGCCATCGGAATCACCGCCCACCACGCAATCCTTGACGGGAAGAGCACCACGTTATTCCTCAAGGCGTGGGCCCACATGAACAAATTACAATTCTACCCCGACCCAAGCCCAGAAGAGGCAACTCAGCTTCCCGCGGAGCTAGCCCCATTTCTCGACCGATCGGTAGTCCATGACCCTGACGGAGTTTGCCAGGAGTTCCTCGGGTTATGGAGTCAGGTAAGGTTTCCGGGCTCGGAAACCTCTAACCCTAGTAGGAGCTTAAGGTTATTCCCAGCGCATGACTTGGATCCAGCTCTAGTGCGTGCAACGTTCGTCGTCTCCGCGGAGGATATAAGGAAACTGAGGGACCTGGTCGTGTCTAAAACGGGCAGTATACCTCTCCACTTGTCAACCTTCGTACTCGTTCTTTCTTACACTTTAACTTGTCTGGTCAAAGCCAAGAAGAACATGGAGGGTTCCTCTTGCAAGATCCGGTACATTTCCGCGGTGGATTGTAGGGCCCGCGTAGATCCACCAATGCCGGAGAACTATTTGGGAAACTGCGTTACGGCAATCTACTCTGTTCTAGAAGCGGAAGCCGTAAAAGGAGAGGATGGTATTGCGGTTGTTGCTCGGAGCGTCAGCCAGAACATTCAGGAGTTGACCAAGTTACCTATTTATGAACAGTGCAAGAAATGTATTGAGCTGTTACGGGTTAGAGAGCCGCTGACAGTTGGGGTCGCCGGGTCCCCGCGGTTCGAAGTGTACAAGACGGATTTCGGGTGGGGGAGGCCGGTGCTGGTGGAGGTGACGTCCATAGATAGGACGGGAGCTGTTTCCATGGCGGAGAGGAGGGATGGGAGTAGTGGTGGGGTCGAGATCGGCCTGGTCTTGACTAAGGAGGAGATGGATGTGTTTGGGACGGTCTTCCATGGCGGCCTTCTAAATCTTTCGGCATAAATCATGTGTTTGTTTAATGTGTGGTATGATTTTTTTTAAACATGTTCAAGTTAAATTGGACGAAAAAAAGTATTAAAGTTTTTTTTTGATTAATTTTAACATCTATATTCCATAAACTCAAAATTGACATATTTAAATAAAATAGAACAATTCATATATAATGAGTGTTGGCTCATCGCCACTTATATCTCAAAAATATTGATTTGACTGAATATATGTAAACTTCCATAGTGTTTACTGAAGTTTTTAGGTTAGTTGGTGGCGTGTCTAAGTTGTTAAGAGATCATCCACAGGAGATCGTGTGATCTCTCTCTCGTTATTATAGCAAATTTTTATTGGTCGAGAGTTCGCACTTTTCTTGACATATGTAACGAGTCTCGTGCTAGGGGTTTTATTTTATAAGTAAAAGATTTTATTACCCACCAAAGAAATTACACCAAAGGTGCACAACATGCACTACACCAAAAGCATCGAAAGACAAATGCCTAAGTCACACCATAAGTGAAAAGACACAAACGCCTAAAGATTACACCAAAGGTGCGCAAGCGCACTACATCAAAGCAACGCCTAAAGCCCAATGTGACCAGACTCACACCGCCAAGGGATTCTCTATACAAGTTTGTGTCACGTTGACAAATCGTCTGCATAGCGTACAATAATTCGGGTTGCGTGATTTTTATTGCCATGCTATTTTTTAAAAAAAATTAATTTTTTAGGAAAATATTTTTTGAACAATTTTTTAAAATTTTTTAAAATTCTTTATATCATTTTGTACTGTTGTATTTTTTTAATAATTTTAAAAGATTAGTTATATCTAATAATACAAAAAATTAACTTTCATTTTTAAAATTCGCTATATACCATATAGTTTGTTTAAAAAAATTACTACATAGTTGCGTGGATTAAAAAAAAGTTAGGGTATTATATAGTAACACTGGAGAAGTTTTTTTGATTACTTGAGCGGTGAGATGACCCACATAAAGTTGAAATATAATATAAAACTGCATTCAAATTAAATACTGATAAAATCCAAACAACTATTAAATTCGGATGATTAATTAATTCCCGGGGGCCTCATCCAAATTAAACGGTGGCCATAATTAATACATACTTCGTTTAAGATGTAATTAATCAATTTCCATATTGACTACATCCGAATTAACTTATCAACTACATCTAAATTAAGTACGAATGAAATCCAAACAAATTCAGCTGTTAATAGAATGGAATGATGTAATTATGTGATTTTATGTATATATGTAATTATATAATTTGTATTTTGAAAAAATTATGTAATTATATAATTTTATGTATATATATAATTAAATATAATTATGTAATTTGACAAAAAAATTAAGGTGACAGAACGTAAACCCTAAGCTTAATTTTATATTCTAAATTTTAAAATCCAATTAATTTGCAATTCTATGTATTTGTATTTGAATTATTTATAAATAATTTATATTTTAAGAAAATCATATTTTTCTGTTCGGAATTAATTTTAACATTTTTAAATTTATTCAAAATTGTATTTGAATTTGTTACAATAGTGTATATAAAAAAAGTAAAGTCAACATGTGTTACTTAAAAAATTCACTGGTTTGAAAAAAAACAAAAAATGAGATTCTCAAGGTGACGTGGATAAAAGAGAAAAATAGTGGCAGGTTCACCAATGTAGATGGTATGACATGCACAATCCAAAATGTCCTAATGTTTAATTAATAAGAAAACTATTTGCATTGTATATCTCATGGTAAAGATTGCAGTAGGTTAATGTGCGGAGGCCGATTTTACTATGGCCTGAAACGAAGAAAAGAATGTCCGGCCGATTTTTATACGTTGCTTCCTCTTCATTGGTGATTTTCGGAGAAACTTCGCAACGAGGACGAACTTGAGTTGGCTGATTGCTTGTCTCCTTGAACTTGTCGTAGTTACCTTGGGGATAATAATTATAAACATCATTTACTTTTCAGAAAACAAAAAGAAAAAATGTCCGGCCAAACTACCTTCTTATGTCCGACATTACTCATTACTCATTGCCCCCATATTGAGCTAAAAGATGGATAAACTTTATCAATTCAACAACCACTAGTGAATCACATTCTATAAGATGAAAGTATCTTCCTCTCTCTCGAATTTTCTAGAGAGAAGTATTTTCTCTTAGTGGAGCTTTAGTCTCCCTTTCTTGGAACTTTCTATTCTCTTTTCTCTTGACTCTTTCTTCAACCTTAATCCACCTACTACCTTTTCTCCTCTATTTCTTCTTCACAAGTCATCTCCAATATTGCCTCCTCATTGACCTCGCCTCGCTTGGTGCCTCCAACAATCTTATCTCACCTGGAGTCTCCGACGATCTTGCCTAGGCAAAGGTCGTTGTTGATATCCCCTCCAGACTTTTTCTGGCACCCTTTGGTTTATTTTCATATGTTTATGTCTCGGCTCGTTCCTATTATGGTTTGTAGATAATCTTGTCTTGATCGAATTTGTGTTGCTTTTACTTGGGTGCACCTCGTGTGCATTGGAGTGCTTGTTTACGTGGTTAAATCATTGATGCCGCTCTCTTTTGTCAACTATCTTTGTGGTTAACATATTCTTGGTTTGGCTTTCCTTTTTCGAGAGGGCATCGGCTCTTGTAGCCGTATCCTTAAGGTTTTTTCAAAAAATTGCTACTATTCATAATCGACTATGAAAATGGTATCCAAAAAAATCAATTATGAAACAGGTATCTACAAAAGACACTCGAAAAAAATTCACTTGACTTAGACAAAATCACGAAAAAAATACACGGGAAAATATTTCGGAACCAAGTCCTGTGGTCACACATGCATCTAGGACAAGAACTATTTAGAAAGTGTGTAGAATGATTTTTGTTCCTAGAATTTAGATTTTTTTATCTACCAAGTCACAGGAACATTTTTTATTTTTTGACAAAATTTTTGTCTATAAATACTCAACAAGAAGAACAATTTACGCAGCCTACCTTCCTCTCCTTCAGTTAAATTTTTTTAGTTTAAATAAATAGAGTCAAAGCGGTATCAAGCTTCAATTAAGTAAATTGTTATGATCTAAATCTATATGTTAGCTTATAAAGTTAATTGTTAATAATTTATGTATTGTTAAGTTTTATATTGGAAACATATTTGTAAATATTATTGATTATTTTTATTTGAAAACTGGAGAATTAATGAAGTCATTGTTGAAGTTTGTATTTTGTTTTATCAACCTAAAATATGACCTAGTATAGACATTGATTTGCAAATAATTGGTCAAACTATCATGGTTGAACCATTGGTCAAACTACCATGATTGAACCATTAGTCAAACAGCTATAATTAAACAACTATGGTCACACCACCATGGTTGAACCACCATTGTCAAACTACCATGGTTGAATTAATGGTCGAACTACCACGATCGAACTATCGATCACACCATGATCATAACGCAAATTATTAATGTTAAAGTTGTATTAATGTTTATATTTTCTTTTCCAAACAATATAATGAATTTTTTTGTTGTATAAATGTATCGACGGGCTATAAAAATAGAGTTAAAATACGATAAAAAAATAGTCAAATAAATTTTGACTACCAATGAGGAGGTAAAGTAAGGTTGAAGTTCTATAAAAAATATGTAAACCTACGATAGGCTACGAAAACAAGTTGTTGAAAAACTTACGATTGATCAAAATGAATATATGATTACACTGATATATAGATGTCCTTTGAAAAAACAAGAACATTTTGTCAAATTACTATTGAAGATGAAGACGTTGTGTACATGGTTCAGACCCTTGTCAACATTTGTGGACTAGATGCGAGGGATAAATCGTTAGAAATAATTATGGAGAAGAGAACATATAAAGAATACAATCTAGTGTCCATTCAAGAAAATCAATTATTGAGCAGTGTTAATAATTATTATAACGATGGTCTATACACATAGATGAATATTAGTGGAGTTGATTCAACAATTTATTGGCTTAAGAATGACCTAAGAGATGTAACTACTCACAAATTTTGATGAAGCAAATAACGAAGAAGAAGAAGAGGACGATGAAGGAGATGAAGATCTCAAAGAAAGAGGAGAAGAAGAAGAAGAAGAGCAACGATAAGATAAATATTGACAATAAGAAGTATGAAATTTCATCCAACCACAAGACAGAGAGCAATGGTATATTCAACTTTCCATAATTAAGCCTAATGAAAAGGCAGCAATAGCTGCTTATATCGAATAATGGGATTGTGATGTAGTAACTAGCAAATGTTTCTTTTTATTTAAGTAGGGCACTCTCTGAAAAATCAAAAATGAAGTCGCGAGAGATATTAAAACATATGTAATGAAAGTAGGGCATGAGTACGTTGTTAAAGAATCATGCCCATATGCCTACAGTATGGAATGAAGTAAAACGACAAGGATAGTTACAAATGGAAGATATATTTATCGAGAGATGGAAGGGACATATTTTTTGATATTGGAAGATAGTCAAACACATGCACCCTCATATATGTGATTGCCTATGGGAGTCGTTAGATCATAACAGAAATAATTACAAACCAAGTAGAATATGAACTACATGTTTTTATCAAGTATTTACAATCTGAGCTCCACAACTGCCTTGAATTTATATCTTCTTATAGGAAGATTTGGTGGGCAACAAAGAATGCATTTAAAAAATTATGGGGAGATTAGAAAAAAATCATAAAACTGCCTTCCACAATAGTTTGCAACTTGTAAGGCAAATAATCCTAGAACTATGGTTGCATGAGAATAGTATCATAGATGATTGGCAGAGACCATTAACTAAGAGTAAAGATGTTCAAGAAATTTTTCTCGTTGTTCAAATCTTGCATTGAAACTTTCAAATATTGCATGTCCGTGTTAGAATTGATGGAACATTGTTGTCTAATAATATAGGCATACAATATTAATTACCATTGCTATTGATAGTAATACTGATATACTTCCAATAGCTTTCACTCTCATGGAGATAGAGAACATTGAGAGTTTGGCGTGATTTATGGATTACACGTGACTCACTAAAAAGGATTATGTGTTATTTTTTATTGACATTAATATAGATTAAATGCAATGACAAAATAAAATGTTAAACTTTGATATTATTTAAGACACATTGCTAACAATCTTAACAAAAATTTTAACAACTCCGCAATAAAGAATGTGATGAAGATTGTAAATAAAAATTTATTTTCATAGTTTTTTGCTGATATAATTTTAGTTGTTACTTCGTATATAAAATAATAAATATGTTGTTTGTAGTAATGCAAGCCAAAGTGCAGAAGGTAAATAGATATTTAGCATACATATATCAGGTCGATTGAGATGTATACCAATATGTGATTAAGTATCAAGTGTCTAAGTAGAGCTTAGCAATGAATTACAGATATTGATATGATCATAAGAGAATAAATATTTTCGAGAGTGTTACAGAAGTTTTTAAAAAAGTACATCATCTCTTGGTGACAGCAATGGTGGGAGAGACATTGGGCAACCTAACTGACTATTTTCAGAAGAGGTCATTAAATGTATTAAAGAGTGTGTTCCTAATTAGATATTATTATAAAAAATGCTCCATGTCAAGTTAGAAAGATGGGAGAAGAAGGCCTAATGACACATCATCTTAATTTGCAATGCTCAAACTCGTAAGTTTATTACTTTTATCGAATAATCTAACTTCATTGATAAAGGTAAGAACTCTCATATAGTTAGTCTAGAAAGAGGATATTGTGATTGTGGCAAATTTCAAATTTTTCATTATACATATTTACATGCATTAGCATGTTATGTCAAGCTTGGCATCAAGAACTACAAGATATATATCAATCTCTACTATCACCTTAAAACTAAATAACTGTATGACCAACACAAATTTGTCTCACTTGAATATCTTGCATATTGGACTACTCTGGAAGACCAATTGATTTTGAAGATAATATGAAAGATAAATGAGGGGTAGAGGGTGATCACGTAAGCGTATATAGAGTGAGATAGACCAAATAGTACACACATCTGATGTACAATCTAAAAGGAAAGGAGTTGCATGAAAGCCAATTAAACTAACATAGTAGCACTTGCGTGAGCTAGAGTGAATAAAGCAGCCAAAGTAGTAACTCTAGCTACAACAAGACCTAGTACTAGGACATGGCCTAGTCGTTGATTAGTGTAAACTTTTGTCGTCAAATGAGATAACTTTGTATTATTAATTATAATTATGTGTATTTGATGTGTTTACTATTTCTATCCAACTTGTATATCTACTTCATTTTTGAAGGTGTTTTCAAATTAGATAGAGTCATAAAGAGCATATGGAGCAGCTCGATGATGATATTGATTGTTGGTTAGCTAAAAATTGAAATTTTGTCAATAATTCTGAATATCAAACTTAGCAAGCATCACTACATGAACCGCCTCAACTTAGCAAAGTATTTCAAGAATATTATGACTGAAAATATGGCAATATTTTTAGATGATTGACAAGCCATTCATTGGTTATATTTCAAAATTTCAAACTGATCGTAAAGCAAAAGGAAAGGCAACAAAAGAATTATTCAGAGATTTATAAGCATAGACGTGTGCCATTGACTATCTTAATACATAAGGTATTTCTTGGCACAACTAAATAGAATAAATAGAGATAGATTAATTTTAATTTTAATTTTACAGACAAATTAGTTTGAGGTTGCATGTTCTACTGATCAATAATTGACAGCTTGAAGTACATCAATTAAGAAAGTATAATGAAAGAGGTAATTATTATTAATATAATAGAATATTCTTAGTCTGTTTATGATACATGACATCAAATTTAATAAGCTTGCAATTTTATAGATGACGATTGTGTATGTACAGAGTATGAGAGATATATGACATCATTTTTGCAAGGTTCTAGGTAAATGTTTTGAAGATGTGAAGTATTTAATTTATTTCTGCAATATATATTCTTTAATATTTTAGCATTTTTAGGATAAGACTATCTATATTGATGATAGCTTATACGACTTAACTGAAACTATTCATCCTGGATGTATATTATTACTTAAAGATGTGACTATCCAGCCATGTGCCAACTTGTATTTTCCAAGTTTATTTTGGATGTGATATGTTCTAATCTCTGTCTTTTTAATAGGTAAATGTTGTCACAAAAAACTCTCGATACAAAGATTTGGGTAAATTATCTTCAGGTTCCTGTCTTATTGCCGATTTTGTAATAGGGTCCCTAAGAAATTTGAATAAGATTTAAGATCCCTATTTTTTGAATGAATATTGGTCTCGGGTCCCTAAAATGACTAAGGATGATGTCAGCAATTTTTTTATCACTAAATGACTAAAATACCCCTAATGTTTTTATGAAAAAAATAAGGATAAAAACTTTCCTCTTCGATCTCCTTCCCCCAAGCTTTCTTCTCCCATCGATGAACACACCCTCATCATCTTCGTGATCTTCATGGAACCCCGACCTCAAACCCAGATTCAATTAAAAAAAATCCATCTTCAACATAAGACCAAACACATCCAAATCCTTCAACGGCAGAACACATCCGAATCCAAATCCTCAGACCAAATTTAATCTTCATCCTAAGACCAAACACATCCAAATCTTCAACCAACAGCGTGACCATCCGAATGTTCAAACAGACTGCCCAGAGGTGGGGACCACCGTCATCACCGGAGGAAAGAGGCAATCTCTGCGGTGGCCAAAGACGTGGGGTTCCTTGAGGTGGAAGAGGAAGAAGAGGACTACAAGGATCTCCTCTGTGTCGATCGAGGCGGTCTCCTGGTGGGGCTCCACTGGCTATGTGCACCACTCGAACAAATCCACGACGCTAGAGAGTCGATGGAGCTCTTGATCTCCCACTCCTCGTCGCTATCGGTATTGCAAATAATTAACACAAAGCGATATGGCGGTGGGAGGAGAGGTCATAGGCGACAAGGGTGGAGAACGGCAGGAGCAGAGGCTCGGAGTGGACGGCAGCGAGGCGGCGGTGCTTGGTGTTAATGGCGAGGCCGAGGAAGGATGAGTTCATGGGATGCTCGGCATCGGGGTCGTAGGCATGTAACCTTCAAGGAATCATTCTTGATTGAAAATTCTGCTTCCGCAATCGGGTTTAGTTTCCTTCCTTTTGATTGAAAACTTTGCCACCGTTCTTGATTGTAACCTTAAAGGAATTTTTGCTTCCTTTTTCGATTGGGTTTTAGTTTTCTTCCTTTCGGTTGGGTTTAGTTTAGGAGTTCATCATTTTCATTCCTTCCATTTTCAATTTAGGTTTAGTTTCTGGTTATTGGGTTTAGTTTAGTTTTCGTTGTTAGTTGCTTAAAAGAGGAATTTGTTCAATTCTTGATTTGTTTGGCTTGAGGTTGAAGAAGGTTTTTTTTTATTTTTGGTGTAAAGGTATTTTGATCAATTTTATGATAAAAAAATAAAAAAAAATTGATGATGACCTTATATCAATATTTCATTATAAAAAGGGGTCATAAATCTTATTCAAATTACTTAGGGACCCTACTACAAAATCGGCAATAAAACATGGACCTGAGGGTAATTTATCCTAAAGATTTTCATATTGGAAAAGGAAATGGGTTAAAAATTTTCCGAAAAGAGTTGATTTTAATAGGTAAATGTTGTCATTAAATAAGCACGAGTATTGAAAGCATTTGGAGAAGAATTTTTTGTTAACGTTGGAAAATTTTCATTACTTGTTATTGTGTTTAAGTGTGTTTGTGTATTCTATTATTTTTCACTCCAAATATGACAAGCAAGCCGACATAAGAGTACATGAATATCAAGTCTATTTTTATACTTCAAATACTTAATATTCATAACATTAAAGTAAGAAAAAATAATAACTACTAACATACAATTCTACTTTTTCTTGGGAGTCTTCTCTGTGCGCTTTACCATAAAGTACTTCGCCATAAAGTATTATAAAAGCTGCTAGAGCAAAGTCCTCTTAGTTTTTAGAGAGAGAAAGTGAAAGTGAAAGACAAGTCTGAGATAGGGTCGCGAGCTGGTCCCGCCATGGTACCGCCCCAGGAGGGTGGCCCGGGGCAAGTAACGATCCCCGAGGATACACAACCCCCAACTGTAGCAACCCCCCCTCGAGGGGGAAAGAAAGTCAAAACGGGTACTCACGAGGCAGGAGTACAAGTGCAGGCACAAGACCAACAACCACCGCAGGGGTCTAGTCCGGAGCCACAATCGGAGCCCCGCCGGAGGAAGATCTCATTCAAGGAGGCTACCGTAGGAAACCAGGAGGACCAACAGATGGACTGCGCTAACCAATCTTTCACCTTTGACCCCGAAGAACTCGTTTCGGACGATTCGGAAGGGGAAGAGGAGGACGATCCTTTCTGCCCAACCATTCGACTTACCAGGGAGGAAAAGATTGAAATGCGTAGGCCTTGGTGGAGAACTCTTATCGTCAAAGTGTTGGACTACAAAGTTTCTCACCTGTACCTCCGGAGGAGATTGGCATAACTATGGGGCTTACCACCAGATTTCAACTTGATAGAATTGGGGTACGGCTTTCATCTAGTCAAACCGGATTCAGACGACGAGTACGATCGGATACTCACCGGGGGACCTTGGATGATTGCCGACCATTATGTTACGGTGCGAAGATGGATCCCGAATTTTGACCCTGCCATTGCGGACACAACAAAGGTTGTTGCCTGGGTCCGAATACCACAACTCCCTATGGAATTCTACAAGGCCAGCTTCTTGAGGAACATCGCATTGCGGATCGGGAGGCCGATACGCATTGACACCACCATGGAAGCTTTCCAGAAAGGAAAGTTCGCGAGGATCTGTGTTGAAGTCGATCTAAACAAACCCCTCTTGTCGCAGTTTCAGGCTTGCCGAAGAATTAGCAAAATCCAATACGAAGGGCTTCACTTTATATGCTATCAATGTGGGAGATACGGACACCTTTCCAATGGATGCCCCTACCACAAGGCTAGACAACCCGCCGGTGATACAGCCAACATGCCGGCAGATCCAGTTCCGCCACCAAAAGATCCACCAAAGCCCCAAGCAAAGGATTCAAATTTTGGGGAGTGGATGCGCGTGCAGAAACCCGCGCGTGGAAGGCGACCCATACCGGCGCGTCCCAACATGAGCAAGGATTTACCAGATATGGAGAAACACTCGACAGGAAAAAATAAAGCCCATTCGGATGTACTAACACTTTGTGCCTCTCCTTTTGCAGTGTTGCAGACTGATGCAACGGATACCCACGCGGAGGGTCAGACTTGTCAACATGATGCAGGAGAGGAAGAGGGGAATAGACCTAATACTGCCAACATCAGAGAGGGAAAATTCAAGGATATCGCCAGCTCAAACACTGGCAAAGCAGAGTCTAACCTAAGAGCCAACAAAAGCCTACCTAAAGAGCCCCAGGCCACACCTCAAGCAACCCGGCCCACCAAGCCTAAGAATAACTTACAAGCCCAAAAAATGGACAAGGCCGCATCAAAAAAGGCCACCCACAGCCCAGCACCACACACTTAACAAAAGTAGGAGGGGCTCGTCAATTGGAAAAATCAAGCAACAACCACCCAAATAAGACTGACCCATCTTCCACACATCACCCACCCCAAACACCACAAACTCCTGCCCCGAATATCGTTGGAGGTGTGACGGAGCCACTAATAGTTTATATGGAAGACCCCCAGGAGACACCAGCAATAACCAGCCTTGGGATAACTACGCATGTTAGCCCGGTCAGGATGAAGGAGATAGACACAGCTGTTGAGCTAGTTGAGGATGAAGAAGAGGAGACCAGAATGGAGACTAACACAACGCCTCCAACTTCTCCTATTCGAGGGAAATTCTGGGACGCGGATACTGAACTTCCCGACGCCACTTAGTCTTGAGGCATAGCTGAAGCCAAGAGTTTCCTTTTCTTTTCCCTTAATGTATCTTATTATTTGGAATTGTCAGGGCGCTGCGAGCCCCAAGTTTAAATGTGCAGTGAAGGAGTTGGTCTTCTCACATAAGCCTGACATTTTGGTCCTAATTGAAATGTGGGTGTCTGATAAAAGGGCGGAGACCTTAGCCAAATAATTGGGCTACAAGAATGTTTTACAAGCCCCGATGACTGGCTTCTTCGGCGGCATTTGGGTGCTTTGGAACAGAAACTCAATTAGTATTTTGTGTGTTAGGGCCCATAGACAATATATCCATATGCAAGTCGGTGCGGGCCAAGAGCCTATTTGGTTTTTCACGGTGGTCTATGGGAGTCCTAACCCTGTGATCCGTGAGGAACTTTGGACTGAACTTTCGAGTATCTCTAACACCATGTGCTCTCCGTGGCTTCTTGCAGGTGATTTCAACACCTTTCTCCCTACGGATGGGAAGCGTGGTGGAGCGCCCATAAGGGGACGTACTCATGTGAAATTCCAGGAATGGATGGAGGATATAAAACTGATCGACCTAGGTTTTATAGGGCCTCGTTTTACCTGGATGAGGAATGGCGTATAGGAGAGGTTGGATAGAGGAATTGCTAATCTGGAGTGGCGGATCAGGTTCCCCGAAGCCACCATTCAGCACCTTTCCCGTACCAAGTCCGACCACTGCCCTCTTCTGGTCAAATTGGAAAATTTATATGCTGCCCGGCAGGGGAAACGACTCTTTCGATACCAAATAGCGTGGCACGCAGACCCCAAATTTGAGCATTTCGTAAGAACATCATGGAATCAAGGTGTTCCTCTCCCGCAAGCATGTAGAGAATTTACTGAGGAAGTCACACTATGGAATAGGAATGTTTTTGGAAATGTGTTTCGGAAAAAAAAGAAACTCTTGGCCAGAATTGGGGGAATCCAAAGATCCCTTTCGACCCAGTACAATTCGTCTCTTATCCGCATGGAAAAGGAACTCCGGACAGAATTAGAGATTATCCTAGAGGAGGAGGAAGCCATCTGGAGCCAAAAAGCAAGAAAAGAATATATCCTAAATGGCGATAAGAATACAAGGTTCTTTCACGCGTCCACCTTGGTCCGTAGGAAACGTAACCGCATTGAAGCTCTAAAGGACAACTCGGGTGCTTGGATCACTGACCCGAATGTGGTGAAAGAAATCCTAGTGTCCTACTTTGAGAGATTATATACAGAGGAGCATAACACAGGTCCTTCGCTGAGTCACGAGGCTATCCCTAATCGCTTCAGGCAGATCAATGAAGAGGATAAGCTCCAATTAAGTGCTCAGCCTAGTAAGGAAGAGAGACGGCAAATTGCCTTCTCTATAGCTGCCTTAAAGGCACCAGGACCAGATGGACTTCATGGCAACTTCTACCAAAAGAATTGGGAGATCGTCAAAGGGTCAGTTGAAAAGTTCATCATCCAGGCTTTTAACGGGTCGATCTCCTTGGAGGAGGCAAATGAGACGGCTCTGATACTCATACCAAAGGTCGATCACCCCCAATCTCCGGCTGATTTTCGACCGATTAGCTTATGCAATGTCAACGTCAAAATGATCACTAAGCTTATTGCGGCGAGACTTCAGGAGTATATGCCAAGTTGGATTGACCACCAACAGAGCAGCTTCGTTCCGAGCAAACTCATCACAGGAAACATAATTATAGCTCAAGAGGTCATTCACACAATGCGTACCAGAAGGAGCGGCAAGCGACTTATGGCAATTAAGGTGGATTTAGAAAAAGCTTACGACCGTATCCGATGGTCCTTCATTAGGGAGACTCTAAACCTCCTGGCTCTCCCGACATGTTTGATCGAGCTTATTATGCATTGTATTACCTCGTGTTCTATGCAGGTTATTTGGAATGGGGAGAGGACACGGGTTTTCCAGCCTTCAAGGGGCATCCGGCAAGGAGACCCTCTCTCCCCATATATCTTTGTCCTCTGTATAGAGCGACTAGGACACATCATCCATGCCTCCGTTGAGACAGGCAACTGGAAGCCCATCAAGATCTCTAAAAATGGGCCTCCACTATCCCATCTATTCTTTGCTGACGATTTGTTGTTGTTTGCAGAGGCGTCTTGCAGGCAGGCTTGTGTGATTAATGAAGTCTTAGATAGGTTCAGCTGTGTCTCTGGCCAACGCGTTAGCAAAGCCAAAACCAAGCAATTTGTATCTAGGAACACCTCTAGCTCACTGGCACGGGATCTGGAAAGGAGCCTGGGAATCTCGCTCACGAACAACTTGGGAAGATATCTAGGAGTACCTCTACTCCACGAAAGAATCACCAAGCATACTTATAGCTCTATCTTAGCGAAAGTGCATGGTCGACTGAGTGGATGGTGTACTGACAAGCTGTCTTTTGCAGGTCGTATGACTTTGGCACAATCTGTCATCTCGGCTCTCCCACTATACACAATGCAATCTTCTAGACTACCACTTAGCTTGTGTGACGAAATTGAGAAAGTGCAAAGAGGCTTTATTTGGGGCTCCACTAGGGAGGATAGGAAGCCACACCTACTCTCCTGGGACATACTATGTCGTGATAAGAAATGTGGGGGCTTAGGCATCAAGAACCTGAGATTGCAGAACCAGGCCTTCATGATCAAGCTTGCCTGGGGAGTGCTCAATGAGAAAGAGGCATTGTGGGTCAGGGTACTACGGGGCAAGTATACCATTCAGGAAGCTACACTGACCATAGTCACTACGAAGAACCACCACTCTCTACTTTGGAAAGCGATTGTAGATGCTTGGCCGACAATGCTTGATGGTGTAGCCTGGACCATCCGCGATGGAGCAACCACTGCCTTCTGGACTGATGCCTGGTTACCCGCGGGCACAAAATTAGAGGAGCTAAGCAGGTCTCCTATTCCAGATGGCTTGAGAGAGTGGAAAGTCAAAGACGCAATGGATAACGAGGATTGGAATTGGCCTGTTCTTGAGCAGTATTTACCTAATGCAGCACTCATGGAAATTGCAGGCTCATCACGACCGAAAGGGACTAGAGGGCCGGATGTACGCAGATGGAAGCTTACCGATAATGGGCAGTTTTCAACAAAGTCGGCATATCAGCTGGTTCAGAATGAAGTGGGAACTACGGAAGACAAAATCTGGCAGAGTATATGGAGATGGAAAGGCCCTCAGAGGATGAAGAAAACAGTATGGCTTGCGGGACATGGCAAACTACTCACCAACGCCATGAGGAAACATAGACACATGTCGCAAATGGATTCCTGCCCGAGATGCACAACTCACACGGAAACCATCTTGCACGCGCTAAGGGATTGCAAGCACAGCAGGAGTATTTGGATGCAGCTCCTCCGACACTACACACGTAACATCGCTGACTTCTTCACAACTGATTTGCGTCGCTGGCTGAGAGACAATATCGGTGATAAAACAGGGTGGAATTCCCTATTTATTATCACTTTACATTATCTTTGGATCTGGAAAAATGACATGGTGTGGAATAAAGGCGCCAATGTTCCCTCTCAACCATGTACGTTTCTGGCACTAAGGGATAAGGAGATTAATATCGCACAACAAGCTGCTGTTGCTATTCAGAGGGTACCCCAACGACAAGAGACCTTTATATCCTGGGAACCCCCCTGCGTTAGTTGGCTAAAACTCAACACGGATGGTGCACGGAGGGCCTCGACTAACCAAGCAACTGCGGGAGGACTCCTTAGAGATAGCTATGGCAGATGGATTTGGGGGTTTGCGATAAACTTGGGAATATGCTCGAGTGTCACGGCTAAGCTTTGGGCAGTACTAAAGGGCCTCGAACTAGCTTGGCACATGGGTATTAAGCATCTACATCTTGAAGTTGATTCGAGAGTTGTGGTTGACATTATTAAGCAAAAGGACCATGACATGAATACATTACCAACGATGATTGTCGACATAATGGAACTAATTAGGAGGAACTGGACTATCAGAATCAATCATGTTTATAGAGAGGGGAATAGAGCAGCTGACTGGATGGCAAATTACGGCTTCTCTCTTCCGATGGGCATGCACGCCTTTACCTGCCCTCTGGCTGGCATTGGAAATATCCTGACAAGCGACATTAGTGACACTGCCTTCCCTGGAAATGTGTTGTTGGTCCGCGATCCTGAGGAATCTACTAGTTATGTGTCTATAGGAAATGAGTTAGATGACGGTGCAGGGACAAGTTTAGCGATAACTTAAACATCAAGGGAAGATATTTCTTTCCAGGGTACTCTTCCCCTCCCACAAAGTTTTTCCCACCGGGTTTTTTTGTGGGAGGGGTTTAACGAGGCCGACGGTCGCAACCTCACAAGAGGCCGAGAGGGGTCCCTGCACTAAGTAGGATGTTTCAGGCCATTTTATCTATATATTAAGGGGTTTCCCCTCCTAATTCACCAAAAAAAAAGTACTTCGCCATGATTTTTTTCATAGCATATCCACATTGGTAAAAAGTTGACTCTGATTTGGATACTTTCACACTCGATGCGAGTTTAAGAAATCCCAAAAATCTATCTACGACTAGAAATGGGGTATGCTGAAGTCTATCCCCTGGAAGATTGACTATGGTTGGAAGGCAGGTGTGTTGTATTGATTGTGATTTTGATGATAGAATGACATGCTAGAGAAATGCTCATCATAGAGTTCAACATTATAACAAAAATATATATTTATTATAAAGAGCAAAATTAACAAATTAAGAACTAAATAATTAAGAGATCATACCTCTGAGTAGACTACATCAAAATTTAGGGAAGTTCATATGACTATATCCAGGAATATCGAGACTTGAATGCTCGAAACATAGCTAGCTAGAATATCCATCTCATAATTTGGCATCATCTGAGATGGTACTTGCTATGGTACTTTTTGTAGACCATTGCACGACTAATAAATCGCCAGATATGTACGCTATACCAAACCATATAGCTACCAGGATAATGGATATATTAGCTCTCTATCTATATTCTTGGAGGCCACAAATAATTACGTCGCAATTTCTTCGAGATCTTCAAGTGGAATTAGAATATATAATTCCACTTTATACTAGGTTGACCACAATGTGAAACTGCACTATGAGTCCCTTCATCTGGCTCAGAGGGTACCCCATTACCCTTAACGTAGCCAAACTATCTCAATACCCGATTAAAGTAATGCTATTCGACGTAGTAAAAAGATATCAATAATGCTCATACCAATCACAAATGCCAATTTTAGAGACATACACTCGACAAGTTGGCAATAATGGCATCAGTGTATGGAGGTCAAACCACCTACATAAAATTTTGAAGTCGACATAAGTGGTCATGAATTTGGAAAAAAATTAATTTACATAGTAGTCCTTAATATTTTAATTACAGTCTCAGAACTCATCTAACTTTCACCAATAAAGTGTGACGCTTAAATATTTCTTAGAAGTGTCATATCAATTTTTTCAGTCCACCTAAAATAAATATATATATATATCATATTTTTTACACATTATTATAAAAAATTTATGTGTCTCAATATGTAGTTATTATCACTTGATGCTCAATGCTTGACCATATTCTTGGACCATCAATTTTTTTATGACAAATTGAGGTGGGATGATCCTTTTAGAAGTTCACATAGAAAATCAGTGCTAGATCTCCAAAGATAGAAAATATACGCTGATCGACGATTTTGTATAACTAGTTATACAGATACGCTAGACAAGCTACCCTAACTATATGTTGATATTGAATGTACTTCTAATAGCACTGATAACTAGTATGTTTTGACCATTGACTTATTGGTCTCCAAAAATAATATATAGCTAATTAGGCACATTATATTTCCTCAGAAAATTGTTGTACGGTCTCATCAAAGAGATTTGTAGGGTCATAAAAATCTCTAACAATAGGCAATTGAGTTGTCATCTACACTAGTGTGTCTTTTAGATTCCTTTCAAAGCACTAAAGGTATAATTCTGACTACTCAGGCAGTGTCTAATATTCCGTGAGTAGGACATCATTGATAGAGAGTCTGTATAGTACACCTACGTCTTAAGCATAATAGTCATCTCTCCCACTGCCATATGAAACATGTGCATTTCTAACTACCACTACTTTACCAAGGGTGTAATTACAGCTCATTCAGTCACTAAGTGACTGATGTACATCTAAAATTTGGTCATTTGTATGTAGGCTACGAATACCTGGTTCTAAACTCACTTCTGCTTCCATATACAGTGATAGATTTTTAGTGTAGTATTTATATCAAAACTATCATCAACACCATATTGTTTGTAATCAATGAACATCATCTTGACGCTGAAGTAACGTCCAATTTAAAAGACCTCCACCGCCAAAAATGTCTTTGTAATTTTGTGACGTCATCTCTCAATAAATATATATTTATATACATAAATAATTTATTTATAAATAATTCTCTAACAATTAAAACTACTTCACGTAAATTATGTAGAATAAAATAATTATAATAAACGTAGTTTATAAATTTTCTTACTTTGTTTAGTTTCTAAATTACCTAACTAACAACATACAATAAAATAAATATTAATCAATCAAGTTCATAATCACACTAATTAACCAAATTATGGCAAATAACTAATTCACAACCTACCAAATTACAACAATCAATCAATTCATTCACATACAATATAGTTTAGTTAGTTAGTTCCCTAAATCATTGACAAAGGGCGAGGAGCGTTGACGGCCAGGTGAGCGCACTCTGAGAGGACCAACGAGAGAGAGCTTCACTCACTCATCGACGAATGACGAGCAAAACTATGAGAGGATCAACGACGACGGGCTGACCTCCAATTGAGGGGATAGTGAGGTCGAAGGCGGGGAGATGGGTCAGGGTAGCGAGGTTGGGGAGGAGAGGTCGGAGGAGAGCTCGAATGAGTGGCTAGAATTTTTTTCCGTGACTTAGCTTTAAAAGTCGAGATAACCAAGTCATGAAAAACCAACTCGTGACTTGGTCACTCACAAATCTTACGGATAATTTTCTCATGATTTGGTATTGGTGTCTTACGTGAAAATAAATAATAGCTATTTAAAAAAAACCTTAGCCATAAGACCGACTATGCCACTTTGTTTTCAATGGATTATTATACTTTGTCTATACAATATGTTATCATGGCTAGTTTAAATATCTTTAGTTTATTATCCATGTACTTTGCTTTCATCTACTGTAATTTTATGGACTAATATTGGGATTTGAAAACCAACCTTTATCCCTAAAAAAACAACACCTAGTGAATCATCAAAATTAAAATAATTTTTTTGGAAAGATTCGAACTCAAAAAAATTTGATAAATTGATTATGGGAGCAAGAGAGTCATGAAATTGCAACGATCCAACAAGACAACACTGAAACGAATAAGATGTGCTACATCTTTTTTAGAAGTTTCCACGCACTAGGCCAACTCATAACCCATAAACTACCTATAATTCTTATTAAATTCGGAAAACATGACGGTCAATTCAGACCGACGTATTCACCAATTAAAAGAGACAATTAAAAATAAAACAATCGCGGCGGCAATCGCACGGCCACACACGGGAAAAGACACATCGCAGTGAATCACTCCCGGAATAAACTATAAAAACCATATCCTTGTATCTCACTTTATCTTATCTTTATATTTTCATCAATTATACAGTGTATTTCTTAATTTAATATTTAATATAGTACTTATTATTTACTTTATACTCTTGCCAATTAAAAAATATCTCTCTCAATTTAATATTAAATATAGTAATATTTAGTATTTATTTCTATGTTTTCGCCAATTAAAAAAAATGTCCCTCTTAATTTAATATTTAATTAGGAATTATCTGAATAGAGTACTATTTAGTAATTTGATATTGTAACAGCCATTAGTTAAATATAACACCTATAAATTTTAGCTGTTGGAAAAATTGGTGTTTGGATTCCAACAGCTATTTTTTTTTAATTCACCAAACACCAAAAAATTGGCTGATAATATCTATCAGCCAACCACTGATCCCTAACGGCCAAACCAAACACCCACTTATACATGTAAATTGATGTGCTTTAGAGTGGAAAATTACACGTCTCAACCTTCTAGATGGATTTTAATCTTTTATTACTTTTTTTTTTGGGATATTTACACTAATTGAAGGGTTACTATCCAAGACCTAATGTGATTACAATTAAAGTCTAAGCATGCACGAGTAAGATTGCTTGGAGACGAGCTTTGCCTTTAAAAAGGACTGTCAAAAGATGGAGTAAATATATAAAACTGGTAACGTTTTGACATTTTCTTCCTTGCGGAGCTGGAAACATTCTTACTGTTCACATCGATCAATAGGCGGTGTGATCATACTAAGCCACTTTTAGGCAGTTCTTGATGATGATCGAGTCTAAACAACCATCAAGGAAGTGGGAAGTCAAGAATTTCCATTCGCATATACAAATATACCGGAACAAACGTACAAGGCCCCAAAAGGAGAAAATTCACTGTAAAGGTAAGTAAGTAAGAACCCACCAATTCATGGAACTTAAATAGAAATCAATGCGAGCAATTAGACCTGAAATCAAAAGATATACTAGCCACATAGCAACATTTGCGTCATCAATGAAGTCATTTCGCATCCAAAAAAAGTTTTGGAACCAGAAGAAGCCATCAATGGTCATTTTTGTGTAAATAATTTTATTGCTCCCTGAAATTTACACGGATAAAAGCAGTTTTTCTTTTAGCTTCTCAAATTCGGCCCAACAATCCATTTTGGAGCTCAAAAAGAGAAGAATCCACATGGATAAAAGTAGTTTTACTTTAACCATCTCAAATTTGGTCAACACGTCTTGCTACAGGTGGACACGTCAACAACCTCTTGACCCTTGACGCAGCATCGAACCTCCGGTCAATGCAATTTAAAAGATCGGAAGTTTTTTAGTTGAACATTTTTTGAAAGGTATATCACAATAGAGAATTTTAATGATGTGTGTTTTGTGTTCTTCTTTTCCAGGTAATGAAAACTCTCCGTTTGGAGTTTTCCTAGTGAAGTAACAACAGGAGATAGAGTGAAAATCTCCAAGTGGTCGGAGACCATTTGGTCCAGTGGCAGGCAACAGGTGAGGAGGGGTTTGTGAAAGATCAAGGATCAAACCTAGCATTGTAATAGCTTAGATTCTAAAAAAAAAAAAATTCTCCAAGTGTCTCTAAATTAATAATAGTAACTAGCCATCTTACGTTGGGTGATAAATCATAAATCTATGTAGTTGTTAATTGTGTTCAACGTTTACATGTAGCATGTAGCTAACTAAAAGAAGGCCCGCGCGTTGTTGCGCTTAATGATCATGCACACCTATTTTTGACCATCTGGGAATTATACATAAAATTTGCAAAAAATGAGTAGGTTCATACTAAGTTTGCTCTATAAACAAATTTAAACTATTTTACGTCACTTTTTCTAGAGGTGGTTGCCTCCCTATTTCTCCATTTAAAAAAAAATAGAGACAATTTCTATATAATAAAAAACAATAAGTGCTTATTGAATAGTGTAATGTCTCTCCCTATTTATCCATATCGTCATCATATGATTGATATTGGACTTAGGGGCCAATCCCCAATTATTATTGTGCAAGATTAGATTCGGGCCCATCAAGCCCAATCCGTGGATGGATTGGGCCAGTAAACTTGGGTCCACGTTAGCTGCCATGCGCACTATATAACCAATCGATTGGCGCCACGTCATGGTTACGGATTTTCTGACGTGTGAGCATGTGTCACCTCTATGTTGCCATATTTAGCGGTGCCACATGGTAGTGTAACAAGCTGCCACATGGCAGAGGTAGGAGTAACTCTGCTACGTGACATCCACGTAGTAGACATGCGTGTCCAACGTGTCACGTGGCATGACCAACGGTAGGATTTCTCTATAAAAGGGAAAATCTGGCTAAACCAAAATGCAATTTTGCTACTAAGAAATTCACTCAGAAAGAAAAACTTCACATTAGTTCCGAATTTTAGATCAGATTTTTATTTAGAAAATCTTGTGAAAACCAGTTACATGTCTGATGTAACGTGACTGTAATTCGACCAGCACAAAGAAAGAGTTGATCCGATCCTGTGGAACTTCACCTTCGACAATTAAGTGCCATTAAATTAACAAATTATTTTGTTAATAAATCGTGTTTAGCGTGTATTACTCATTAATTTATTAATTAATCGGGTTTCATGCGTAATTATTCGTTAATTACATGTCGAATCCAACAATTCATGAAACACATGTACTAAAAAAATGATTGATGCATCTCCATCTCATTACGGGTGATACACGAGTCGCAAAAATTGAATTCGTTTGGTGCATATATGCCCGATTAATTAGACTGATAAAAATCAAATTTCTCCAAAAAAAAAATCATATCAAATCCTAATTTGGCTGCCAATTTTTTCATTTATATATAACAAAGTTTTTAATTTAATTATTTTCAAACTTTGAAACTATACATTTAGATCATTAAAATAAAAATAAATTATTTACATGTGAACCGACAGATCTAACTTAGTGGATATCTAATTGTGTTGCCAGAGGAGCACCCAATCACACTAACCTTAAAGTCGGTTATTTTCATGACATTAAAATTGACCTGAATAATGATCCGGCAAATTTAAGCCACCAACCCAACCACAATTTCTGAAACAATAATGGTTAGCTTTCGTTCTCATCCTCGACACATTTTTTTTTTCGCCCGAAATCGAAATCGAAGCAGCCATTTAGCGTTGGAAAGTTGTTGACCGACTTTTGTAACTGTAATAATAAGTGCTCTCTTTTTGCAATGCTTTCTGCAATGACTCACTTCGCATCCGAAGCTTCGCATTATGTAAGACCGGCAAACAGCCAAACAGCTGTCAGCCACCATTTTAGAATGTGATCGGTCAAACGGCTGTCGCTACCAACTCCCTTTAGCATCACCAAGCCAATGATATACTGCCACGTACATTGTTCCTTACACTCGCCCGTCACTCAAGCAAAACCCACAACTGCGAAAAGGGCCAAAAAACCGAGGCCATAAAACGTGTTCGAGAAGGAGACGGGATGTAGCCGCCTTGAACCGACCATATCGCCACGTCATCGACACGGCACACGAGCAGCTCCCGATCGCCACAAAGATCCCTCCACGTGTCCCACAAACTCAAACGGCTAGTTTTTTTTTTTAACCGCTAAATAGATAAACATAAATCCATAAAGTAAAAAAAAACAGCTTTTAACTACCGTTTCAGATTAACAAGTAAATAAATTATTTAAATTTAATTACTAATTTTGATTCTGAATCTTTCAAAATTTCTGGACAAAATAGTTGAGAACAAAAAAATTAATTTAAATTTGAATTAATCGATTGAATATAAAAAAATCTACTTTATTAACAGCCTGAAATCGACTGAACACCGAGAATAAAATCTACGCGTCGGGAAGGATCCAGGCAACTCTCGGGTGGATTTAATTTTTTCCCTCTCGAAATCTTTTTTAAAAAAGGGAAGATATCTATCTATCTCCTCACAGTCTCTCTCTCTCTCCAATCTAGAGCCCTATATAAGCGGCGGGAACTTCCCTTAATTCAAAAAGAAAAAAGAAAACTGACTTTTATAAGAAAATGGCGTTGGGGAGGAGAAGCAGTTCGATGAAGGAGGTGAGACACGTGGCGGCGGTCGTCGAGGAGGAGGAAGGGTTCGGGTTCGGGTATGGGGTGATGGTGAGGTCGCGTTCGTTCGGGAGGAAGAGGGTGGAGTTCCTCTCTCCTACGGCGCCGTTGAAGAGGCTGCGTAGCGGCGGCGGGTTCTTTGGTTTGGAGGAAGAGGAGACGGCGAGGGCAGTTTCGTCATCTCTGGAATCTCTGCCTCAGGACATTCTGGTTAAGATCCTGTGCGGGGTGGAGCACGATGACTTGAAGCAGCTGATAACTGTCTCCAAGACAATGAGAGACGCGGTTGGTTCCGAACTCGAACTCGAGATATTTTAGTTCGTTATTTATTTATTTATTTACATTTGATTTGGTATTTGTGGTGCTAATTTGTGGTTCGTTGGGATCAGACTCTGGTCGCAAAGGAAACACATTTCGAGTTTAGCACGCCAAGGAAAGTACGAGCATTTCGGACACCGGACGAGTACTCCGGCGAGGAGATCGAAGCCCCTCATGCACCGATGCAGGTGCGGCCTCGCAGGTCGCGGTTAAGGGGAAAGAAGGGCCTCGACCAAGTGGCGGTGTCGCTGTTCGCTTCTCCGGCGAGGAGGAGGCGAGGGTTATTTATGGAGGAGGCTTGAGGTCCGGCAAGATTAGCATGTCGTAGGATTTGTAGTATATAACACGGATGTGTGTACATAAGTTAGTGTCGGCCATTTCTGGTTGCTTATTTATTCTTCAACGCTTGCTTGTTGAAGCAGAGGAACAACAATTGGCTTAGATTGGTTTCAGTTTCTCTTCCTGAGTTTCTATTTGGATTGCAGGAAAAAAATATTACAATTGGGAGATTTGATTAATTTATGTTTTGAAGTGTCGGCGTTACCTTCATCATTTCAAGGTCTAATTGAATTTGTGCATATTGTTTTTTTTTTCAACTACAGGCAGATGGCCATCTAATCTTTATTAAATGGGAGAGAGATGCATAAATATGTATCTGCCATTCGATTATTCCTTCCTCAGTTTCGTGAAATCTTTAGGTATGAGATTGATTTTTTGATGTGAGAGAATGAATGTTTGTTGATACTTGATAAGGAATCGTTTGGGATCTTCCCAAGAATCTTTAGGTTTTAGTAGATAGCTTTCTTTACGAGATTGGACACTCCCAAAAATTAAAATTGCGAAGTTGTTGATAAAATGTTTTTGGAACGTAACTTTCTTTACGAAATTGAACTTTCCAAAAAAAATGCGAAGTTGTTGATAAATGGTTTCCAGTACGTAATGTTCTTTACGAGATTGAACACTCCCAAAAATTAAGATTTGTGAAGTAATTGTTAAAATGTTTCTGAAACGTAAGAATCGAAAGACACCAGTTAATTTCGAAAAATAAAATCACAAATTTCTTTTGAACCACACTCGCTCTCCGGTATGCTCGCAGAAATCAAATGTAGTTGGGTTCAGGTATCAGTTAGGCTGCTTTAATCCCGGTGAGAAGTCTTTTTTTCCGCAGGGAAACTGCGTGTTTTTTTTTTCAACCACTGTGAGCTTTTGTTTGGAACTTGGTTGTATTAATTAGACATCTCTTTCTTTTTTCAATATTAAAGCTGCAAACATACTTAATAAATCGGAAAGTCAAAGAAAGAGTATGCCAAGATTTGATAACATGATCGACATCGTTTACAAACCAGTCTCAAACTTGGTATCGTAATTTAAGAATGTGATTTAGTGAACAATATGGTAAAAGATCAAGATCTTTTCTAATTCCTTTAACCAAATTATCCAACTGCCACGAAGCTTGTATACGAGTTCTATATTAAATATATGATAGTGAACTTTACAATCTTTCAAAGGTTAAACGTGTATTAGTTTAGTAAATTAGATATAGGTAGTATAAATAAAAAAAATTAATAACCAATACAACCAATAAGGAAACATTGTAGCTAAGGTTTTCAACTATTTTCATGAGATTTTTTTATTGTGGTATATTGCACAAGATTTCCAACGTTGTCTCCATCAAAAAAGATCTTTGAAGCACCATGTCTTAATTAGTTAATTATGACGGCAAGCTGGCAGCCAAATAATATAGTTAGTTTTGTATGTCCTTTTGTTTTAGTTAATCATATGATCAATTTTGTCTACTAGTCGGAAAATCTAACTGTCGGATATTTCCCCTATAAAAGAACCCTTCAAAACTGTTAAATATTTCAATGATGTATCTTTTATAAGTATGAAAAGCCAAACTGTCCGACTTCCTTTTGTAGATTCCAAAACCTCAAGTCACATTACAATATTAGTCATGTTTGTCGACTCTGTAGCGCATATCTTGCCCGATTTCTATTTTTTAAGTATCTAGTTATTAAATATTCATCCAATTGATTAATTTCTATTTGAATGAATCGAATAAAAAATAGTATGAAATTTTAATCTCTATATAACAAAAGAAATGTTATAACATAGAAAACGCAAGACCAAGATTTACAATTTTACCATTAATACAATGCAGCCTTTGAAAAAACATTAATATCCCAATGGAAGAGATTATATCGCACAGGAAATTTCTTTTATTAATTTTCCCAATACTATTTTGGAAATTGTTTCGAAACCTGTTGATCTGAAGAAAAAAAATTCATTATTAACCAAATAAGATATCTATTAGCTCTTTTTTTTGGTAATAAGATATCCATTAGCTCTTGACGATAAGAGTCGTGCACATATACATCCCACGTCGAACTCAAAAATGGTTTGGGGAGAACCGAGGGCGAGGTAGAGTGGGCTTATTGGTGACCTTCGACAGTGTACAAGGCCCAGCCCAACTAGGACGATGGATTATTAACAGGGTTTTAAAAAATGCGGTCCGACTACCGGTCGGGTTCCAGACCGCGAATCGGCCTCATGGGCAGTCCGTTTTTGGTCAATAAACCGTTCTCCAGGCGAATCGCCCTATTTCTGATCGGACTGCCCAGTTTTCGATCAGACCAGGGGCGATTCACCTGAAAAATTTTAAAAAATTATTAATTTTATCTTTTATTCGAGATTATCTATTTGTAAAGATACTTTATTTAGTATATTTTATAAAAATTAGTATATTTATATGTTATTATTAATTTGTTATATAAATTATTTACCTATATACATATATATATAATTCAAAATATTGCAAAAAATTAAAAGAAAATAAATCTGGTCCAACCGGTGCTTGGACCGCTTGGGCCGGCCGACCCGGAGGTCGGGCCAAAATCCAGATCGACCTCCGGATCATTTTTTAAAACCCTGCTTATTAACTTATTTGGTATTTAGATATTAAATGAAGAATTTCAAGTGTATTTTATTTTTCGAATAAGTGAGCGATAATGCGCATTATGCCCTTCTAATAGTGGCTATGTACTAGAAATTAATTCTGCTAAGAATTAATATTCGCTAGAAAACTAGATCCCATTTTTTCATCAATAGATTGAGTATAGAAAAAACTATTTCAAATGGCATGAAATAAAAAAGTGGATCGCGCTAACGTGTTTTGCTTTTCAATTTCGTATTTCGAGTATTTTAATATTGATATCGTTTGTATATTAATATAGCCATGTAATTTGTTTTTTGAAAAATTGCAAAAGTTTACATAAAAAATATACAAGATAGGTATACCAATATGACCCGTCTTTTTATGGTTTTGATTTTTTTACTTAAGACATTTATAAAAAAATTTATATGTCAATATTGACGTACAAAATATTATAATATGACACACAAAATATATCAATGTTGAAAAATAAAATATAACAACACAATCCAATTTTTTTTTATCATCTGCAGTACCTTTTTCAGTCGGTACTCAATTCAAAACTCATTTCTCCGCTTTAAATTATGCTAGTATCAGATGTTGCTTATTTTGTTTATTTTGTTTTTTGCTATGGAGAGGGAGGTTGCTTATTTTTTTTTATGGCAGGTAAACGTATAACTCCTTTATTTGTAATAGTAATCAAGGTTTTTTAAAAACGAAAGATAAGCTAGAATTTGGTATGACTTCATGGTTTACTAGTCTCATCAATCGAACCGTTGGTTGGATCAACTTTTTACTATTATAAATAATACGTAGATAAATAGTCAAAATATAAGTTTTAATATTCACAGTTTGGAAATGCCGATAAATTATTTTATATCCGGTCCATTTTTCATTTTTTTGGAGAAATATGTTATGTAATATGTGTTAGGATTTATCTAAACTGGAATCCATAACCCAAAGATCTCAGGTAAACTATTAAGATTAACCGAATGCGGAAGCGTACCTGAATCCATAGCGAAGAACGTGATAGCGGAAGACGGGTTGGCCTTCCGAGTTATGACAAACCTCAAAGAGTTCCTTCAGTT
>SOPF01027904.1:330768-451480 GCA_012979155.1 Hypericum perforatum
ATATAAACTATTGAATAACGACATATAGACCATCGAATAACAGCATACAGACCATTGAATAACAATATACAAATAATTGAATCATGAAATGCAAATCAGTTTTTCGATACCATTGGATAACAACATACAGACTATTGAATAACAATATACAGACCACTGAATAACAGCATGTAGACCATCGAATAATAACACATGGACCATCGAATAACAATTTAAAGACCATTGAATAATAGTATACATGCTATCAAATAACAACATACATACTATCAAATAACATACAGACCATCGAATAACAGCATACAGACCATCTAATAACAGAATACAGACCATTGAATAACAACATATAGATCATCAAATAACAATACATAGACTATCGAATAACAATATATAGACCATTGAATAACGATATATAGACCATCGAATAACAACATACAGAATATTGAATAATAACATACGAATAACTGAATCATGAAATACAAACCAATTTTTTGATATCATCGGATAACGACATACAGACCATTAGATAACAACATACAGACCATTAAATAGCAGCATACAAACCACCGAATAATAACATGCATACCATCGAATAATAGCATAGAGACTATCAAATAACGGCATACAGATAACAACATACATACTATCGAATAACGACATATAGACCATTAAATACCAGTATACAGACCATTGAATAACAACATATAAATAATTGAGTCATGAAAAAAATCAGTTTTTTGATACCATCAGATAACAACATACAAACCATTGAACAATTATATACAGACCATCGAATAGCAGCATGCAGACCATCGAATAATAATATACAGACCATCAAATAATATCATACAAACCATCAAATAATAACATATAGACCATCGAATAATAGCATACAAATCATTAAATAATAGCATAAAGACCATCGAATAACAGAATCCAGACCATTGAATAATGACATATAGACTATCGAATAACAATATACAAATCATCGAATAACAACATATAGACCATTGAATAATGATATATAGACCATCGAATAATAGTATATAGACTATTGAATAATAACATACGAATAATTGAATCATGAAATACAAATCAATTTTTCGATATCATTGGATAACAACATACCATTAAATAACAACATATAGACCATCGAATAGCAACATACAGACCATCAAATAATAACATACATACCATCGAATAACAACATACTAATTATCAAATAACAACATATATATCATCGAATAACAATATACAAATTACCGAATAACAACATATAGACCATCGAATAATGACATACAGACCATCGAATAATAGCATACAGACCACCGAATAATAACATAAAGACCATCGAATAATAGCATAGAGACTATCGAATAACAGTATACAGACTATTCAATAACAACATACAAATAGTAGTTCGACAAACCTTTAACAAATGAAGAACATGGTTTATGATAATTTTAAGATAAAATAGCATCATCGAGCTAATTTTCGAACATGCTCTAATATGTTCGAGTGGTTTACTCCGATATGTTCGAGTGGTTCTCTCTAATATGTTCGAGTAGTTCTCTCTGGTATGTTTGAGTGGTTTGCTCTGGTATGTTCGAATGGTTTACTCTGATATATTTGAATGGTTTGCTCCGATATTTTTGAGTAGTTTACTCCGGTATGTTTGAGTGGTTCACTCTGGTATGTTTGAGTGATTTGCTCCAGTATATTTAAGTGGTTCGCTTTAATATGTTCGAGTGGTTTACTCTGATATGCTCGAGTGGTTTGCTACAATATGTTTGAGTAGTTCGCTATAGTATGTTTCAGTGGTTCATTCCAGTATGTTCGAGTGGTTCGCTCCAGTATATTCAAGTAGTTTGCTTGGATATGTTCGAGTGGTTCACTTTGGTATGTTCAAGTAGTTCACTCTGGTATGTTCAAATCGTTCACTCTGGTATGTTCGAGTAGTTTGCTCCAGTATGTTTGAGTGGTTTACTCTGGTATGTTCGAGTGGTTTGCTCTAGTATGTTCGAGTAGTTCGCACTAGTATATTCGAGTGGTTCACTTCGATATGTTTGAGTAGTTCCCTCTGGTATGTTCAAGTGGTTCACTCTGGTATGTTCAAGTGGTTCACTCTAGTATGTTCGAGTGGTTCACTCCGATATGTTCGAGTAGTTCTCTCTGGTATGTTCGAGTGGTTCACTCTGGTATGTTCGAGTGGTTCACTCCAGTATATTCGAGTGGTTCACTCTGATATGTTCGAGTGGTTCATTATGATATATTTGAGTGATTCGCTCTGATATGTTTGAGTAGTTTGCTACGATATGTTCGAGTAGTTCAGTCTGGTATGTTCGAGTGGTTTACTCCAGTATGTTCGAGTGGTTCACTCCAGTATGTTCGAGTGGTTCGCTTTGGTATGATCGAGTGGTTTGCTCCGGTATGTTCGAGTGGTTTGCTCTGGTATGTTCTAGTGATTCGCTCTGATATGTTCGAGTGGTTCGCTCTGAGATGTTCGAGTAGTTCGCTCCGATATGTTCAAGTAGTTCTCTCCGATATGTTTGAGTGGTTTGCTCTGATATGTTTGAGTGGTTTGCTACGATATGTTGGAGTGATTTACTCCGATATGTTCGAGTGGTTGGCTCCGATATATTCGAGTGGTTCGCTCTGGTATGTTCGAGTGGTTCGCTCGGCTACATTCGAGTGGTTTGCTCCGATATGTTCAAGTGATCCACTCCAGTATGTTCGAGTGGTTCACTCCGGTATGTTCGAGTGGTTCGCTCCGGTATGTTCGAGTGGTTCGCTCCGATATGTTCGAGTAGTTTGTTCCGATATGTTCGAGTGATTCTCTAATATGTTCAAATTAGAAAAATATTTGATAATAATATAACGAAACTTTTTGAAAAAAATAACACATACGCAAAAAATATAAAATAAATGACGCATAAGTGAATATAGTATATGATATTATAAATAAAAAAGTGTGTCTAATTTTATAAAATTATATAATAAAGAATAAAATTCACGCATATTAAAATTATATGTCTCAAAAATAAAATAAACTAACATTAACAAATGACACACTTTTAATATACTTTCCTTTTTTCACTAGTGCGTGTGCTTTAGTTTTTGTTTCCTTTTGACAATTATAACCTCACGCATGTAATGTACAGTACGGTACTGGATTAGTGTGTCCTGCACCAAATCGGTACTCAACAATAATGGTATTTACATATTACACGGATACCCCAACCTACTGCGACAAAGCGGCCATCATATTTGATGTTAGAGTAAGAATTAGGAGTAACTTTATAGATATTAAAAAATATTTACATACTATTTTAAAATTTTGTTCAGATATAAATTTTTTAACATTGTATTAAAGTAAGTTGATTAAGTGCCCATTTTAATGCTCATGCAATCCCATTTTTTGCACATTGGCAAAGCTCATGTAATCTTTAAATAATAATTTGTTTGAGAGAAATTGTTAAGAATCTCACATCAATTAAATTAAATTAAACAAATAAAATATAAAAAATTTATCTACTAATTAAATTAAGATTTGTGGATTGAATTTTATAAAGAGTACGATGTTTCAACCCCAAACTTCAATAAAATGTTGTTTATTTTGTATAAAGAAAAATAGTATTTTATCAACCGTGTTATTCAATTAAAAATAGTTATTTTCATGATATCATGTGATTCTCCTCACTAATGTGGCAGGTTGTCATTGATAAAAAACCTACGCTTTTTTTGGCACGGGTAGAAATTCACATGTCAGAGATTCTTTACGCGAGTCCGTGCCACACAAGCGAATCGTCCTCATGATTTTTTTCCACACGACTTTTTTTTGAATTTTCTAAAAATATTTACTTTTTAAAATTAAAAATTCTTTATACCATTTTGTTCGAACGAAACATTTTTTCTTTTTAATAATTTTACAAAATTATTTATATTTAATTATCCAATTCATGTGATTTAATTGAGTCAAAAAATTTATGTGACCGAAATTCGTTATAGAATTCTATAAATAGAGGTTATTCTCATTTTATATTTCTTCATCCCTACTTACACATTTTCTCTTATATATTTATAATTCTTTTATATGGATCATTTTACCTTATTAAGCTCAAATAGTGAAGATGATTTTGATTTTGATTCAGAAGATATTATGCAAAACTATTTGCAACAATATCATGTCGATGGCAAAGCTGATTTTGTGTGTTATGTGCTCGCAAAGAAGAAGAAAAAGTAAGCAAATCGTGATGAGCAGAACCCCTCAATTCCACTTCGAAAGCGTACTACCAAAAGGGATCAGAGAGTTGCTGATGAGCGCTTGGTGAATGACTACTTTTTTGAGAATCCAGCATATACTGACGATATGTTTCAGTACAGGTTTCACATGTAGAGACATATATTCCTTCGCATTCTAGAGGCGGTAAATGCTGCTGATCCAAATTTGCAACAAAAAAGGGATACAGTGGATAAAGTTAGACTGTCCACATTGTAGAAATGTATTGCAGTAATGAGGGTGCTTGCTTATGGAATATTAGTTGATTCCATGAACGAGTACTTAAGAATTAAAACAACATTAAGGGAATCGTGAAAGAAGTTCCTAGAAGGCATCATTGGATGCTTTGGTATGGAGTATCTGAGTAAAGCTGATCTAGTGAGACTATTTTAGGTTGGAGAACAACATTGATTCTCATACATGATTAATACCATTGATTGCATGCACCAGATATGGAAGAATTGTTCAGCCACATTGGCTGGACAATATTCTAGAAGAAGTGGGATAACAACAATCATATTGGAAGTTGCTGCTTCATATGATTTATGGATTTTGCATGCTTTCTTTGGAATACCTGATAGGTGTAATAATCTAAATGTATTGGATAGAATTCTTCTTTTTGATGATATGTTGAAAGGATGAGCATCAAAACTGAGCTACACCATTAACGACACATGTACGAAGTTCTCATATTATCTCACTGATGGTATATATATAATTGGTGACTTTTGTAAAGTCAGTTATAGCTCCAGTAATCTTGAAGTTCATGATATTCGTTGAATATTAAGAAGGATGTAGGAAAAACGTGGAGCGAGCATTTGGAATCAAGTTTATTTTGCATTTATCAGAAATCCATATCTTCTATGAGATCAATATCAAATGAAAAAAGTTATAAAGGCATGTATCATGATATGATAGTGGAGATGAACGAAAAATATATGATTTTTTTCCACCAGAAATTTTATTTAACGGCATCCCCAGTATTAGCACCAGCGCCACCAACACGGATTTAGGTACTCAATACATCTCATCCCTAGCAAACTATATGAAACCTAGCAAACTATATGAAAGCTAAAATAGATGTTTGCAATAGAGAAGCTCATATCCGTCTAAGAGAAAACTTGATTGAGTATACTTGGAAAAAAATTAGTAAACATAATTAATTACATAATTTGCTATTATTTATATATTTTTTCACTTTCGTAGTTGATTATGTGATTTACAAATTCATGTATTCATAATTCAAATTATTTATAATTAACTTTGTATTTCAAAAAAAATATTTTAGTATTTTAACATTTTTAAATTCTTTCAACATTATATTAGAGTTTGATATAATAGTTGTATTTAAAGGTTCTCTGCTATGAATGAAAATGTAAGCTAAAGTTTATCAGTTGAGTAAACGAAAGAAAAAAACTGAAGTGAGTTTATGGTCGTGGATGGTGTAAGAAACCTTTTAAAATCATGCCTCCAAGCCCAAACATTACAATGCCCATAACCACGAGCTCTAGTTTCCCCACCAGACCTCTCGCGTCCTCAAATTTATGTCCACGTTCTTATGTCTGCAAGAGTGAACTGACAATGTAGATTCTTTGTCCGCCACAACTTTTGTCATTGCAAATATTTTTTTCCGAATCATTTCTATGTAATCGGGTCTTGTCTACTTTTGAAAAGATTTGGCATTTTTTCTCCATTATTTAAAAATTATATTTTGTTCAAACTTGTATTATTTAACTAGACTTCAACTTTAATTATTTTACATAATATTATCTGAGCAAGAGGTTTTCCAAAAATTTATAACTAATAAAAGGAAAACATATAATGGGATTACACTAGAGCGTTTTTTTGCGACGACAGTCCCAAATATTCTCTATATTTTGTTTTTTCCTATTTAATAACGGAGATTGTCTTAACTTGTGAGACTTTCATATCTCCCCGTCGAAGTTTTTGCATCTTCATGGGAAAGAATTTGCATTTTCTTATGAGTTTATCTTATCTCGCATCTCTTCTTTTCTCATGTTTTATTTTTGTTCATGTAATTTTTTATAGGTAAACATACTACTTCAGAACAGATTACATCGAATGTGCAATGAAGCACACCAATCTCTTAGCATTTGAGAAACAATAATCTAGAATATGACATTAGTTTATGGAAGAGTGGTGGAGTTTATGGAAATTGACTAAATTATTAATTTTAGAGTAGATTGATATCTTTATTTATTATTCTGCCCATAAAAATAATCAAATCTATATTTCAGCTGGTTACTACATCTACATCATATAAAAACAAGCTTATTTTTTTTAATAATAAAAGGCTTCTTTTGATTACTACATCTACTTTATAAAAAAAACCTCGTCACGGATGCGGTCTCTAGTAAAGATGAATTATTAAGATCGAAATGTTATCGAGAAACAATGTTAATTAATTTTTAATATTTTTTATATGCCAAAAATCATCTACAGGGGATCATGCAGTTCTCCCGCAATGACATGGTGCATTCTTATTGGCAGGGAGGCTAGTCCTCTCCTAACACGCATAAGGAGTTAAGTATTAAGATATAAATCTGCACGACATTAGCAATCACTTACATGGCGCAACATTTGTCTGTGTGACATCTTTGCCGCATATCATTTTTAATTTTTTTTAAATCTTCTTTAAAAAATTATGAGCAACTTTTTTTGTATCATTTTGTACTATTTTAATCAAATAATTTTTTATGTTTTCAATAATCTTATAAAATTATTGATATTTAATAATCTGATTTATGTTGTTTAAATTATGTAATATGAAAAAAATATATTATTTGATGTAAATATATAATTAGAAAAGCTTATGTATATATGTAATTATGTAATCTTGCTTGGAATAATTCAATTTTAGATAGAATAAGGTACTTATGTAATACTGATTGTAATTTAGAAAAATAATATAATTTTATAATTTTATGTATATAATTTGACAAAAATTATGTAACTTAATATAAACTATAAATCCTAAATTGAACTCTAAATCCTAATCCTAGATTTTAAACCAAAAACTCTATACCCTAAATTGTAAATTGTATGTCTTTGTAATTCAATTTATTTAATATGTAGTTAATTATGTTATGTAATATAATTATGTAATTTATAATTATATAATTTTATAAAAATTATGTAACGTAATGTATACCCTAAATCCTAACCTAATCCTATATCGTAAATTCAATGTCTTTGCAATTCAAATTATTTATAAATTTTTTTTATTTTGCATTGAATTATATAATTTTTAATTCTATGTATTTTGTTGGTTCAAAATTAATTTTAATATTTTTTAAATTTGTTCAAAATTATATCTAAATTTGATACACTTGTTGTATTAAAAAATTAATGTGAAGTTGTTGTAACAGAATCTCTATTTTGAAGAAAAACTGAAGATGATAATTACGTACAGATGTGAACGAGAGAAAAAAGCATAAGCGAGTTCACCATTGTGAATGATATAATATTATGATCACCACTGTGAATGGTATATATATATACATATATATTATGAAATGGAATTATGCTATATATATATATATTTTATGGAATGGAATTATGCTATATAAGGCACAATGGACTGATGGAGAGACTAACAATGCACATGTGTGGTCGTCAATCATTTAGAAAAGCTTGCAACAATGAAAACCTAAGGACCTCTCGCTTCCTTATAACGCTAATACCAATACTAACGCATCGAGTTGTATACTTTCTCATTTATCTCCTCTTTTGGGACGGGTACAGCTTTTAGATGGGTCACCAAAACATAGCACGTGGATGAAACTTGAAATGCGGATTCAGTACAATAACCATGCATGTTTATATACTATTCGTGTTTGAATAACTAATGAACTAATTTAAAAATTAAAATTACGTTTGATAACGAAACACATAGATTTGGAATAGTCTGAAAGTGCTGCCGGGTCAGTTCCATCCAAGTGGCTGCCCACCCGTCACGAGACTTAGACATGGTTAAGATTCGGTTCGACTCATCCAACACTCAAGAATCTGCAATTACGATAATCAAAATTTCATTCGTGACCATGATCATCCGAAGTCAATGACACGAGTGAAAGGAAACGACAGCTATTCGATAATCAATCAATGAATTGTAATTCAACCACACAAATATATGTCAATATGTAAGAAGTCAAAAGTTAAAAATGTTTTATCGGGTTAAACAAATTTAGTTATAAAAATAAGGAATACGCACAATTCGGATACGAGAGCCCCACGTGCAGGACCCGCAGGATGCTATTTGCGTTCCGCTGTCCTTTTGAAACTAGAAAATTTAGTGGTGGTCAAAGGATACGTGTCATCCTGCTCAACGAGGGTCCCTAATGTGACAATTTATTGTTCTTATTGACCATTTAAAAAAAATATTTTTGTTGAAATATTGACTGTATTATTAAATTCCAAGAACCGCACTGAAACATACCAAATTTCAATTAATGTGCCCAGACATTGAATTTGTTTGATTTGGGGCTACAAGTTTGTTCTCTCTCTTATTAGTATAACATATGATGTGACAGCTCCGATGGGATATGGTCATGGGGTTATTTTCATGGTTGTAATTGTGGAGCAAAAGGTGATTCTTTGTAATATTTGTTGAGATTTTCAGTTGGAAATGCTGTTGCTTAAAATATTCTTATTTATTGTTTTCAAATATTTTAGTAAGAGTATGAAGATTTTATCATGATAAAAGAGTAATTGATTACATAAGTTGTTGTTATTTGTGGAAGTTAAAACATGATTGTTTATAAATGCACAAAATTGTTTATAACTGTACCAAATTCAAGTAATAAATTTCTAAAATGTTTTTGGTTAAGATTATATGTCAGATATTCTTGTGGGATACATATATTTAGTATAATTTACCCGGAGCTAGTGGAATTTCAGTGTAAAGGCAGATAAGATAGTGAGTTGGGAAAAGGTGTCCAACGTTACAAGACATGTCAATCTTCCTACAATCAATGGAAATTGGTGAAAATAAGGCTCTGGACTAAAGGAAATTCATAAAGACATGTCAGAAGAAATTAGTTTGGTGCTGCCTCGAGTAGGGATGGAAATAAAGCAATGGAAGAAAAGGCGATAATAATTTAGGTAGGACCATTGCAGCCCTGAAATTAATGTGCCCATTGCATCTTTATTAAAGTGTCCTCTAAACTATCCGAAATTAGTTTGCATGCATAAATCAGCATGTGGATACTGTTTCAAATCCATCACAAATTTTGAATTTGAACTATTATAATATAGTGTTATTAAAATTGGATGATAAAAAACCATCAACACAAAATCTGCTTACTCAAAAAATCAAGCTTGAAACTTTGTAAAATTAAAATAATTTGTTTACTAGTTGATCTAATTCCATTTTAGTTCACACTCTTCATATATTGATCATTCAGTACTAAGAGTTTTGAAGACAAATCAGTGTACTTAATGAATTTACTTAACTTTTGAAAGCCTCGAACTCGTAGACCAACTAGTGATATATTATTTCATCTTCACTAATGACATTTATTAGTTAGGAACAGTGTTGTTAGTAATCGGGTCTGAATCGAATTATGGACATTAATAAGAATGTGGTGTCATTTTTATGTCAAAAAGGTGGTGTTGAATTCACATTGTTATGGACATAAGAAGTTACTAAACAACCAGGTAAAATGCAAGTACTCATACAACAACCTATACCTAAATCTCACTGCCCTGCAAACCACTTTCTTAAATAATTAGCTGCATGCATCAGCAATTAAGCCAATCATGGAATAAACATACCATCTTTATCCCACACATTTTATGAGCTGATTAGGGTGCATGAACCTAACAAAACCACGCTGTTACGAAAAGTTCTAATAATTAGTTGATAATAGATTACTGAAATTTCCCTATTTTTTATACCATCTTTAGTGGGTATACAAAGTAAACAAATTAATCTAATTAGAATGAAGTATAACATTTGAAAAGTAGAAAAAAAATTCAAATATTTACTATTGTAATATTACAATAAAGCTCTAACTCTGTCTGTTAAGTTAAAATAACTCAATTTTTATTTTGTATAACCTGCATTAAGTTTTGTAGACCACAAACACTCTTTATTGACAAAAATTGTCGAAAACCTTTATTATAATATCCAAAATCTCTTGACTTAAAAAAATCTGAAATCTGATCTGTCTAAAATTTGGTCCCACGTATAAGCTTCATTGAGCGTGGCCGAAAATTTGAGTTCGATCATATTTACTCAATAGTCGGTTGTTATGTGTCAATTTGGATGAGGACATCGTGTAGTTCGGAAAAAGAAGTTGTCACTAAATATATTTATGACTTTCCACCAAAAGAATAAATAAATTTATGACTAGCCACAAGCCCACAACTTATTAAGTGACACAATAAAATTCTATAAAACTCATCATAAGTTAATAAATATAATATAATAAATTATATTTAATTAGTCGATTAAAAATGTTTTAAAAAAATGAGTTAGAGAATTTACATGTCTATCTTCTTTAATAGGGATAATGGGATTCTTCACCAATTTAGCAGGTCGAATTAGGTATCAATTTTGTTTTTGGTAAGTAGATGTTTAAATTTGGTACCGAAGTTTGGGTTAGTAAATGTATAAATTTGGTAACAAGTTATTCTTAAATAACGATTTTCACACCTACAGAAACAGCAAAGTATCGTTAACTGTAGACAAATACATCAACTGGTTAGGTTTCCGTGAAGTTTACACTTTACATTTTTTGAAACTCAACTTTATTAAACAATGGCTTAGAACAATATTAAACAATCGTTTAGAACATTGTTAAAGATAACTCGTGACTCGAACAAAATTGAGTGACCCACTAATTTTTACTAGATGATCTAAACCAGAAAAAAAGAACATATCAAGTTTTACAGAAATAAATAATAAATAAATAAATAATTTATTTAAATAAATAATAAATAAATAAATAATTTATTCAAATAAATAATTTTAATTATACTTACAAAATATGAAAATTATATAATTAACTATAATTACCAAATATACTCAAATTAGTTTTTTTTATAGGGATATGATTTTTTCTATTGGGAAGTTTTTTTTTAACAAAAATATACTTTGATAAATTTCTAATGTGTTGAGTAGAGAATTGAGAAAAAAAAAATTGATACTCTTGATGGGTTCCTCATTACAAAATTTTATTGAATCATAATTAAAATTATTTGGATCTATAGTTTAAAAAATATAAAGAAATTTATATTGAAAAATAAAAAATTTGAGATTCGGTTTGAGAAAAATGATAACATTCGTTTATATTTGTAGAGTTAAAAAAAAATATAAATTTTAAAATAAAATATTAGAATCACATAAATTATAAAATTTGTATCCATAAAAATTACAGATTACCAAAAACAATCGTATGAAATTTATTAAACATATGAAAAATCATTTTTATAAATTTTTATATAAATTTTTTAATATTTATAGTTCATATTTTTCAATTGTCTATAAATATAACTAAATTTTCCAGTTCTCTATGAAAAATGGTAATAATATGAATTCTGATGAAAGAAAAATTAACAAGTTTTTAGGTTGGACTCCAAATTATCATCGATAAATTGACGGAGTTGTTATTACATTATATATGAATAAAAAATTTCATTAATTATTTGATTATCTATTCCCTCCCTTACTAGCCAAGATAATGTAATATCACAGTCGTCACCTAAACACACACACTCTCTCTCTCTCTCTCTCTCTCTCTCTCTCTCTCTCTCCTTATAAGTTATAGCATCTCTTCTCGACCCTCAGAAACCAGAAGAAAATGAGAAGAAGCCACAACAGCAAAACTAGAAGCGACCCCAGAGAATCATCATCATGACCGTCCATTCAGACCCATCCAACGATCACCAACCCCTCTTCTCATTCCTCGCCGCCCTCTACACCTTGACCCTCCTCTATTTCCCCCACTCTCCAACTTCATCGTCCCTCCCACTCGTTCTGGTCCTCACTTTCCTCCTCTTGCTCCTTCTCCTCCGCCTCGGCTCGGCCCAGAAACAACGACAGCAAGAAGCCCACAAAGCAGAAGCGGAGGAGGAAAACCCGACTCGAACTGAGATCAGTTATAATGACGGCGACGACGACCCGGATCGTGTTTCCGGGTCGTCTTCGTCGTATTTCCTCGGGTGGGACGTGGGAGCGCCGTTGGAGGTGATATACGAGGAAGATGGTGGAGATGGTGATCGTGGTTCGGGTTTGGATCTTTTTTTCGGGTCCGGGAGATACCCGTCCTTGTCTAGTTACTACCCGGAGACCGACTCGGATTCTTCGTCGGAGGAAGGTGGGTCCTCGCCGGAGAAGGCGTTTTTCGAGTGGGAGGCGGAAGACAGAGAAGAGTCGTTGATCGAGATTGCGTTAAACGGGCACAGGAAGGGGGAAATGGATACGGGTCCGGGGATCCATTTTGAGGAGGAAAATTGGATAGAGATTGATCCGGTGAAGAAGGCGTCTTCGGGTTTCGAGTGACTGTGTCGGCTTGTCGGGGGTATATGTGTCTTTTAAATAATTTTTAATTTTTAGTGTTAAGATGGTTAATTAACTAAGATTAATTGCACTTCAATGGATGTGCATGTTTTTGGGATAGTATCGATTTTTTGTTGATACATTTGTGCATTTAAAATGGATTAATATGGAGTTTTATTTATTATCGGATAAATGGCCTCCTAGATATCATATGTGAGCAACTATTGTTCATCCCTAATTTATTTCGGGCCTTCTTGTCATGTAAGTAAATTTCCAGCCATTTGTTATTTAATTCCCAACTATAACTTTTTTTTTTGGTAGGTAATTCCCAACTATAACTTAATTTGATAATGCAAATAAAAGACTAGGATAAACACCAACTATCACAAATTCGATCGAGTTCCTTCTGAGATTTTGGTAGCGTTAATTGGTAATTTTTTTTTATCATATCTAACTCAAATAAATTAATGGATATTAAACATTAATTTTGACAAAACTAAATTAAAAGATTCAGGCACATTTCAAAAACTTTGAACGTATATTTACTACAACTTACAAACTGAATGCAATTACCAAATAACTTTACTTTAGTTTTTTTTTTTAGAAAAGGTTGGCGCGAAGCTTATATTAATAATAACGGTTACAATACATAGAGAAATACAGACATAACAAACAAAAAAATCGAATGGAGCACAACAACCAATCCGTAAGAAACAGAGAGGCATGGGTGGAGTCGAAGGGTGGACTAAAGGCTACGAGAGCCAAGCGTCCAGGCGGAAAGTGGCCGAGATAAACTACGGCTAGTAACAACACGGTGGCGTTAAAAACACCAACACATGAGCATTTGAATATATCCAAGATGTACTCAAATGAATGCCAAGGTTGAACGCCTAAGAGTCCAACCGAGGCAAGGCTATCCACCTGCACCAACAGGCAAAGTTGCGAGAACCGTTCGGATCTCAGGTCATGCAAAGGACAAACCAAACACAGATATAAGCAGATACTAATAAACATGAAGCCGAGATCACTAGACACGACAGTTCCGAGATCTAAAACATCAAACGAAAGTTGAACACAGAACGACATAGTTAACATAAGATCGAAAGTGGTAAAAGACAAAATAAAGTACACAACTAAAAGAACCAACAACCCACTTTGAGACCAGGTCGACCTTCGGCAACACGAGGCTGTTCGGCCGACCTCCAGTAACACGAGACTGCCGACCGACCTCCGGCACCACGAGGCTGCCCGGCCAACCCCTGGGAAACAGAAAACACAAGGCCGCCCCGCAAGAGCACTAGTGGACCAACAGGCGACGAGGCCGGATCTACAACTTTAGGAAGCCAACGGACAGATCCAAAGGTGCCGAAGGAGGAAAATGGCTTCGTGGAGGAGTGGCAGGAGATGGACGGACGAGCACGGGCTTGCTTCGGACTGACACGGGTGGCAATGAAGGACGGCGGTGAAGCCCTTAAAAAGAGGAGGGGGGGGGGGAAGACGAGGAGGCTCCACACCGGGAGAGGTTTTTGGTAAAAAGAGGAAGGAAGAAGAAGTGAATGGGAGATATTTTAGTTCAGCCAATCTTCTGAATTTTTGGATTGTTATTTTTTCTACTTAACTTTACTTTAGTTGAAACGGTATGGTTGCTTACGAAACTCCCGAACATAGGCAAAAATGTGCATGAAATTAGGCAACACTTTTTTTTACTGTAGGGTCATTGCGCCATTATTGCCATAAACATCTTTTTACTAGGTTATTTGAAATACAAAAAATAATTAGTCATAAAAAAATATGGAACGATTTCCATTCTTAAATAAATATATTTGCCTCTTAATTATTTCGTTCCGTTCGGTCGACGCATAAAGAAAACTTCTGCAAGGGACCAAGTTGGGCTCATTTCGTGAGGATATAGGTGCTTTTAGTATTGGTCCCAAGAAATTTCAGTTGCTTTTCAGAGGCACTTTGGGCGAAGGAAGAAGAATCATCATTGGATGGCGTGGAACCAAAAGAAAAAAGTTGGACTAATTTGGTGGAGACGTGCATTTATCGAAAGCTATAAAAGAAGATAGGATTCATGAACATTGGTCGGATAAAGACTGGGCGAGAAGCCACACTAGCTACACAACGTTCTATATACATGCATGTTTAGTGGTGTATTTCGTGTCCTTAGATCAATAAGAATCTATCAAAGAATCGAATTCTTTAAGAAAATAGTATTGTGAATGAAAGAGAAACAGTTTAGAATAACATTTACTAGATAGATCACACAAACCCTATAAGAAAAAATAGATCGGACAAAATCACACACCGGAAAAAATTTTAGTACCCACAAGGAAATATAAACTTTTTAAGGATTCCACTATGTTGTTGAGTCGTATTGAAGGGTTTGGCTCGTAATTAGTACATAATTACGAGTTAATCCTTCATACAATTAACGGAAAAATTCGTTAATAAATACAAGGCTTATTTGTTGTAGCGAGCTTCCACTGGATCATCACGATGAGGTAGTGCTACTAGTCAGTTCACGATCACGAACAGATCAGATGCGTGAACGGTTTTCCACAAATGGCCTCGTTGTGTAGAATCTGAGACCTTCAGGGACTAAAATGTAATAATCCTTTATGTGTGGATAAGGGTGGCCGAATTACATTATGATCACCAGCTTCCTTCTCCCTTTTATAGGGAAATCCATGCCTTGCCACCTCATCCCATAGGATGAGTAAGCAACACATGGCAAAGCTACATTTAGTAGCTTTGCTTACTCATCAAAAAGGCTGCTGGGCCAATTTTGCTTGGGCACTCAATGGGCTTGAGCATTAATTTGGACAATAATGGGTGACTAAAACCCAAAATCCAACATCTCCGAGTCACATATTATTGACCATAATCAACAAAGTCTCAGATTTTTAATTAGCAAGGATTTTGTGCGACCAGCATACATCGAGTGTGGATAGCTAAACTCAAGAGCACTCACAATGGCCACATAAATTGTAGCATCTTGATATCCTCATTACGTACCGTATGCCTTATCCTAGGCCTCATCTCATATCCCATTGTTATCACATGTGATTTCAAACAATTTGTTCGTGTTTACTATTGTATTACACATAATACAATAGGTTCACCAGAACAACGAATCTAAGGAATACGATAGGTGAAGAACCTTCTCCTTTATAAGTATTCCTTCCATCATGATAATGCCTATTTTTCTAGTTAGCCTTGCTAGGTCAAATTATGAATCATGACCTTTTTATAGACTTTCCAAGCTACCAGCACAAAATCATATTTCTGAATTACGTTAAGGATCATAAGGATAGTGTGTCTGAAAACCAAGTTTTCAAAATTGGTCTCACACCAGGGAAACACAAATCACTCTATAATTTCCCATCCATTGGTTGACTAAAAAAACATGGTACATCCACGTCCTATGATGTTCATACCTCCAAAAAGGAGCGCATGTGTTATACAAATTAACATCATACTAGAGCATCAACCTCTATATTTTACTAAACAATGGCTTTAGTTTACATAAAACTGCCCCAGGCTATCAAGACAGATTAATGATAACTTCCACTTATTTCTTATCACTCAAATTTATAAAGAATCCTATGCAGCAACAAATACTTGCATTCACAAATCTTGTACTTTAACAAGAACTTATCTTATAGTTAAGCAAGACGGCATCAACATTTTAGAACAGATACTCGATGTAATGATATTCATAAAACTGCCTCAACTCAATAAGGAATCAACTCGTTAACTTACCGAGGTAAACACCCGTGTGAGTGGGCTACTTTTCTATCTCACATGCATTAATAAATGTTATTCAAAATAACATTCACAATTGTATTGCTGATATAGTATCAAATTTCATTGAATAACAAATTCAATAGATACTATTTGAGGAAGAAACAACTTATTCACAAATCCTGGGACCTATCATATTTCTCAAAACATCATAAGGTACTACCTAAGATCTACGATCATATCTCACATAGATATGTGTTTCATGCTTACTTCTTCACATATTGTTACTAAACATAACGTATGTTTGTTGGTTCATCTGGGATAGCTTTGGATAAATGGTTGAAGATTCTCTTTAACCATTTCATTTATTGGACAATAGTTACAAAAACCACATACTCAGTTCTTATAACTGATTAGGAGGTAGACACAAGTCTATTCATTGCTACTCTATTAGATAGCGTCTCCTAATAGCAAATAAATATATCAAAATGTGAATAGTCATATATTCACATCTTATGCCAAATTGGCATTAGCATAACCCATGATGTCATGTCTTAATCTAAATGATTGTACTTCAATCATTTTTATGTATTTTACAATTTTCTTGACCAAATATCAATGTGCTATGTTTAGATTACCATAATCCAAAATATTCGCTTAAAGGACATCCATCACATCCTTTAGTTTATGAGGAATATCTGGATACAAGTCTTTACTCTAGAAAATGACATTTTTAACTACTAGAGCATTTGGGACTATTATCATCACATTCAAATCGTTAAACTCAAATAATTTCTTGAAATCTTAATTTCGAGTAGTAATGAATCTCTATAATTTCTTTAAATTTCTAAGTTAGTCGTAAACCACACTTTGATCTTGTAAAGATATTTCAAGTCAATTTTGACTATTCTTATGTCATTTACATATGACGACAAACCTTTTTTAGAGCATTTAGTGTTATTATCACATGACTCATCAATTAATTCAAAAAATATATAACATTTTCGTATTATGATCGAATCATGAAATGATGAGTATAACACTGACTCGCAAATAGATTGAGGCTACTTTACAAATACTATATTTGGTATCTCAATCTATGGATGCAACTCTCTGGTCAAACCATATGAGTTTCTTCATCCAATTCTCCACTAAGAAATGCAGTCTTTACATCTATTTGATGTAGCTCTAGATCAGGTAAGTCATTATAGACAAAATTAACCCAACAATTAGAAATCTCACAACTATTGAGAATGACTCCTCATAGCCAACTCTTTCATGTTATGTGATACCACTGAAAGTCAAGCAAGACTATTTGTGCTTAATCGTGAGAATTCATTAATTCTCAAAATGTGCCCCTATAGACAGGTCAACATCAAACTAGTTCTCAAATATAGTTTGATCTTATCTATTTATCTATTACATTAACTAATTCATTCTAACTGAGAACTGACAGAGTATCCAGAATCATCTTATGTTCATTCTCATCTTATAGGATTTGCTAAAAGAAGTATCACTTGTATCTTTATACAAGAGAACATTTCTCACACTTTCAACCTTTAGTCGTTGGCGTGAAAACATTTTTCTTTTAGCTTTTTGAAATTCCAATTTTGATAAATATCTCACATATCTATCATAATCAAAATTCATATCATATAGAAGTTTTATTCCAAACTCCCACTGAAGTTTAGAATTATACTCTTACTGAACCTTAGATCTCACATACTCCCACTGAGATGAAGGTCATTGGGATCACAAACTTTTGGATCAGCTAAAGGTGGTAAATCACTATTTTCCTCATCTATAAAATCCTCTCACTCAGAAGGAGTAATCCAGATGATCTTAACTTATCAGTTTTATACAAGGCGGGTCACAACTCACCTATATTAATTTTGAAAAAACTTATTTTTCAAAAAATATTATATGGTACAAATGATCACTTTCCCATTTGATTGTTCATTTTCGAACATGTATCAACTTATTGGATATTTGTAAGCATTTCACAAAGACATTCTTTGTAAGATACTCACATAAATGGATGCAAGATGATCTGCTCTCACAGTCTTGACCACATACTTCAGAATGAATTTAATACAACCAACGAATAAATCTAGTTATTTTGTAAACAGATCTCATAATTAATTTTCTATTCTAGAAGCATTCACATGTAGGTAAATTTGATCTTTACTGAATTACCTTTTAGTCCTACCTTAGTTAGACAATAATGTGTTCTTGACCAACATAGTCCATTCTAGAATAACATAACTTGACATCAACTTCAGACGTTAAGTTATGAACGCAGAAAAATAATTACAATGTAAATACATAGATTAACATTCCAAATGAGAATCTATTTACTAATAACTATCATAAATAAAGACTTATCCAAAATTCTACTCACAATGTTGTACTCAATTATCTAACAGAAACTAAGAGCCTTTTAAACTTGAACGAACATAATTTTTTTTAAATTTCATGGAGTATATAGCACGTCATATAGAAGTACAATTTACTGACACAATCTATTTGTATCAATTCCTTCAACTTCTACTCGTGTATACTAACCAATATTGATGGAACTTACTCCAATTAATGCTTATTAGGATTCAACAAAGATTCCACACATCTTTGTTACATGGTCTGTCTCAACTGAATCAATTACTAATTGACATTCAATTTGAAGATATATTTAGACAAATTTAATCCACTCACAGGTGAGTTAAATGATTGTCTTGGCAATGCAACTTATCAAAAAATGCCATAACTTTAGACAGTTAAAATATTTCTTCTCAGAAATATCAGACTTTTAAATCCTCCAACCCTCAAAACTTATCTTTTGGGTTTAGTTCATTTAGTTCTTACTCTTTTATTTCTTAACTATTCCATTTACCTCAAACATTTTTGGTCAACCTTGTTGTTGCTCCCACTGGAACAAACTCAAGTCACAATATAACTCAAGATGGACTTTGATTGCTAAGAGACATTTCTCTTTAAGCTCAACGTGACAACTCACATGATATGCCGTAATGTTATCAATATATATTTGGGCCATTCACATGATCAAAACTTGTAGGCATGAAATAATTATTATGCTTAACGTTTAAGCATATAGCCAGCCTTAGCTAGCTTGTTGATTGCATTAAACATCTTACATAAAGACATTATCGTTAAGCAATCAACTCATAAATTGAGCGCATTCTCATATTAGACCACAATCATAATCATAGTCTATAGAACCTAATGTTCTTTCAGCATATAGCTATTCACATAGCTTAAAGAAAATTATGAAAGATATATTGTATGTAAAGAATTACATCAATAATACAATATTAATCTACTATAGGTTATAGCTCTGAATGATTAAAGTCCTTGATTATCTTAGATTTGAAGTAGGTCATAGCTATGTTTCTCCTCACCCTCGAGAGTTAATCTCAAACCCCAATCATTCTAAGTTCTTTGATAGTATATACAAGTGGATCTTTCTCATGGTAATAATCATGTTATTAATTAAACACTTTATTTAACCAAGATAACATATATCTGTATGATAAATAACCATGAAAAATACACAAAGTTCTAAACACACATGTTTAAGAACTTTTAACAAGACTTAACAAAAATTTAAATGATTTACGCAAAATTAGGAGGATCTAAAAATTACATGACTTGGATAGTCATGGATCCTATGATCCAAAAACACAAGGATATGGGAATTTGCAATCATATTCCCAATTAAAAACTGACGTACACATCATCAACTTTACAACTACATTTGAGCATTGAAAGGAAATTTTGACAAAAAAATTCTCTTTATGCTCAATTATTCAAGTAGATGTTACAAAAATGCATTTAAACGTGCCATGTTCAAATGATAGAAAATTTTCATAATTTTCTCATCTTCGTCAACACTGGAAGATACTTGAACATTTTGCGCCAATACTCTTCTATATTTATTACCTCCAGCTCAGACACACTTTTGTATCCTTTTGTAAATAGAAGTTAAGTTTACTTTCATTAACTTCATGCAATTCTTATACTCCTATAACTAGATACGACACATCAATATCTAGCCACTTGTGTTGCGTATCATCACAACACGTGCTAAACATAAAGCACTCAGGAATTTTCTAAAAATATATCATCGTAAACTTGCAACACAATGCAAAAGTCTTAGGATAAATACTCGTATTTTTTCCAAGAATCAAAAAACATATTTTTTTAATCAAAAATGATGATGTCTTATAACAAGAATTTGTTCACAATTGAGCTATAATACGTAATCAATAAGTCATGTTATTTCACATATTTTTATCGGTACACATACCTCAAAAATTATTTTTCTGGACTTATCCAAAAAATAGGTTTGTCAAAAATTATCATAATAATTTTCCAAACCAAATCTAATTAAAAGATTGACTTAAAATCTTTTATGTAATTGAATAAAATCTAATTTATTCAATAAGACACATTTTTCAATTCTAAATGACTTATGTTTACTTATAAATAGTTTAGTCAATTTATTGTTCAAAATTAAGTACAAAACCTAATTTTGATAAACTCATAAATATATTTTAAAATTAATCTAAAATATATTCAAGTTCTTAAAATTATTAAAATAACTTTAAAAAACTTAATCTAGGAACTAATCTATAATTTTTAAAATTTTAATTGAATAAAAACAGATTTTATTCAATCAAAATACCAAAAATTCATCCAATAAACCAATTTTGACTCAAAATAAAAATTGAACCAAAATTGGACTAATCGAACTATTAAGCCAGTTCAATTCATCCAATTTATTAGAATTCGACCTGGGGTATAAATAATCCGCAAAAAATTGTGAAATTGCCATTATGCCCCTCTCATTTGTTCTCCCCTTTCCCTTCTTTCTCTCTTTCTCTCTCTCTCCCCGGTGCCGAAGGAGCCGTAGGCCACTACAATGATAGCTCCCTCAGGTCAGAGAATCAGATGCCATTATCAAACGAGATCAACTCGCCGTAGCCGTGCAAACTCGGTGGTACCAACCGTAGGGACTGTTGTTCCACCATTCTCCGCCAACGAGGAGTTCTCCCTCCCGACATTGCCAACTTAAAACATGTTGAAATTCCAACTCCGACTATGAAAATAAGCAAAATCATGATGACATAACGTCGGATGTTCACCGGTGATCAATTTCTTACTTGTTACAGGTCGTGAAAATGTTGGAATAGGTCGGGTTGATTGAAAGTTTGGATTGGGAAAAAATTGCTATTTCTAGGGTTCTCACGATTTAGGGAAAATGGCAAATTATAGATTAATCCCAAGGAGTTCACGCGTTCATAACATGAGGACGAGCCACAACAGCTGCAAAAATAAACTTCAATTCAGTACCAAAATTTTTGTGCGTGCGGGAAAAAGGACAATTCCTTTTCACGCGTGAAAACAAAACTTCAATTTAGTCCTCAGGTTCTTAATTAAATTACTCTTAAGGACGACATAATGTAATTTTCACCAAAATTGACATTAAAAATGATTTTTGGATCAAATAATCATAATTAAACTTGATTCCAAAAATCATACAACAACCACAACAATACCTAAGCTTGCTCTGATGCCAATTGAAGGGTTTGGCTTGTAATTAGTACATAATTATGAGTTAAATCCTTCATACAATTAACAGATAAATTTTGTTAATAAATACAAGGCTTACTTGTTGTAGCGAGCTTCCACAGGATCGTCACGACGAGGTAATGCTACTGGTCAGTTCATGATCACAAGCATATCAGATGCGTGAATGGTTTTCCACAAATGGCCTCTCTGTGTAGAATCTAAGACCTTCAGGGACTAAAATGTAATAATCCCTTCTGTGTGGATAAGGGTGGCCAAATTATATTATGATCACCAGCTTCCTTCTCCCTTTTATAGGGAAATTCATGCCTTGCCACATCATCCCAAAGGATGAGTAAGCAACACATGGCATGCTTACTCATCAAAAAGACTGATGGGCCAATTTTGCTTGGACACTCAATAGACTTGAGCATTAATTTGGACAATAATGAGTGACTAAAACCCAAAGTCCAACACGTATGAATTTGAGTATATGTGAAAGCAAATTCATGCTTTCAGTACTCTACAAAAGAGGTGCATGCTTCCAGTAAGTTTTCTTTTATCACATATTACTTCGGTTAAAATGGTTGGAGGCACTGTAATGATATATTATATGAGTCATAATGCCGTTTGCTTTGGCAACGTGAATATAAATCAGCTATTCAAACAGGTAATTTTGTAAAATGATTTTTTTAAGGTGATACTTTCTTTTAATTGATAAAACGACCAAGTCTCAAATCAGTACTAATGTAAAAATGTGATAACTCTCTACAATAAGCGAATGATTTCATGCATATGTTTTTCACACATATAGATTTAAATCCAAATATGAACATATTCATATAAAGCTATATAACATAAAATACCTCTTGTAGCACAGACAATCCACAAGTTTCTTCGTCTTTGCAGGATCGTAAAAAAAATTGTCACTCACTCGTCTTACCTCACGGGTTCGGATCTAGGATTGGATTCTACTGTCTAAAAGCTCGAATGCTTAGGGAGACACACGATTGTCTACGTTCATGTATCACTTGTATAGTGTGTGTGGTATATTTGGTGCTTATTGTGACCGCACATCTTCGTGTATGACTCACGTCATTATCACGTTCTTACGCGCGTCTATTGTCGTCCCAAATTCACGGATTCCATCCTATAGATAGAACCAGAGAAGAGATCATCCAAATACTTGCTATAAACCAAAACCATAAACCTTTGTATTTGTTATGAACTTATGGCTTCCTACACTTTATAAGATGGACGGAATTCATTAATCTACAAATGACTCCTGTTATTACGACAATTATGGGCTCAACCGTACAAATTCCAACAGTACTAATTGATATTATTTCACAAATCACTAGTAGTAAATATCGTCCCAATTTTTACATAAAATAATATTTTGTAAAAAATATACGTATTTTTACATACTTTGCAATTTCAAAAATATTTTCAGAAACTATATATTTTATTAGATTTGATTATTTTTCAAATTTTACATAATCATTTATCGTCTCAATATTTTTTATATAATTATCGTGTTTGTAGTTTTATTGTAAAAACTTTTTAATCGAATATAAAATTTGAATGATGTAAAAATCGAGATTTAAGTAATTTTGACAATGTAATTCTTTATTATTTACAAATTTATTATTCTAAATTTTAATTTTACTATTTTTAGAAAAAAATGTAAATATCTCTTATTTGATAATTTTTCTGAAATGATATTTTTCTCTGATTTCTTCAATATCACTTTGAAATAATTTTATCATGTGTATAACATATTAACTTTTTCTACATAAAAAAAATAATAGAACTATCTTCAAGTCCCTGAACTATAGTGTTCCTTTCTCTCGGATCCTTAGACATTTCTAAAACGTATTTTAACATCCCCGATATTTGATTATGAGTTTATAACATACTCCCCAAAAAATCATCAAACTTTTGATACCGTCAATGAATTTTGGAGATCCAGGGATTCTGAAAAAAAAAAAGGTGACGATAGTTCAAAGACTAGGACAATTGTCCTTAAAAAAATCCTCTGTCATCAAGGACTGCCTAATGAAAAATTTACCAGTTATTAGTTTTGGGCTTCTGCTAAAACAAACATGAGCCGCTGGCTGACTCAAGCAATGTAGGTCTGGACAGTAAATGTGGAACATTCAGATCATTTCCCTAAAATTATTTTGAAGATATAGTTTAAGATGGCCCTCAAATACGTTAATTATTGAAAGACGTGAGAAAAAGGTCAGAGAGATACAAGGCTGGGCTGTTTACATTGACTAGTTTGGGTCGGGCAAGGATGATTTGACCCATATATTTTCTTCTCGAACTGGGGAGGTAGTTCACGCCCATGAACTACACGCGGTCCAATCAGTACCCTCCAGAACACCAGGGTTGCCACTGTACCGACACGCGTCTGCACCTAGACCTGACCACGGTTCGAATTCGAACGAATTCGAATCGAATTGGTTCGAATTCGAATTTATTTAAACATAAACCGTATTCAATTCGTCCTAAGACGAATCGAATTCGAATTATAAACGAATCGAATCCGAACGAATCGAATACGAATTATAAACGAATTGAATACGAATCGAATTCGAATTAATTCATACATATTTAATATTTAATAAAAAATAAATATAAAATAAATATTCAATATTTTTTGGAAAAAAATTAAAATTTGCGCTTGCACTTAATATACCAAATTAAATTGCCTACGTATCCTTAGGTTCAAGGGTTTAAAAGTTTAATAGTTTAATGGTTTAGTGGTTTGAAAGTTTAAGGGTTTAATGGTTTGAGGGTTTAAGGGTTTAAGGGTTTGAGGGTTTAAGGGTTCCTTGTTTAGTGGTTTAAGGGTTTAAGGGTTGGTGCCCTCAAAAGTGCTCCCACCTTATATATATATATATGAATTCTAGGCAAATTTAAAACGAATTTTTTACGAATTGAATTCGAATTGAATTCGAATTTAATTCGCCGGTTTGACGAATTATTAAAATCATAAACCGAATTCAATTCGAACAATGACGAATTCGAATCGAATTTTTGACGAATCGAATTATACACGAATCGAATGGAATTATAAACGAATCGAATCGAATCGAATTACGAATCAGAATCGATTCGTGGCCAGGTCTATCTGCACCGTCGGTACGCCACATTGTTTTAGAATGTCGATATGCTAAAATTGAAAGAATCATTTTTTAGTAATGAAACGGCAAGTATTCAGTTTAATAATAAAGGAGAGGCTATTCACCTGGGAGATCCGATGCAGATATGAGAAGCATTCGGTCCTTGTGCTCGCTTGACTCATCTTGCTAAATTTTTCTTTGTTCCGACTCTTGTTTCAGACTCTTAATTCGACCTAGGTAAATTTTTTATACTTCCGTTGTCTGTCATATAAAGATATGTTACATAAAATTGTATATTAATTTATGACTTGTATCCATCAATAAAGTTCTTTTTTCTCCTCGTGATCGCAGTCATTAGACGAAATCACGTTATGCCTTGTGTTCGTGTTTTTTGTGCAATTTTTCCCTAATTGGTGAATTCCTAATGACTGGTATGAGAGAAGATGTCGAACGACATGAAATTTGTTCTTAAGGAATTCGATGGTTCATCGAATTTTGGATTATGGGAAAGACGTGTCAATAATCTCTTTATGTAACAAGGAATGGTCATCGCACTATTGGAGAACAAACTCGAGAAGATGGAAAAAGAAGAGTGGAAGGAAATGGGGGCCAAGGCAGTAAAGACAATTTACTTGTGCTTGATAGACGATGCGATGTATCTTGTGATGGATGAGGAGTCAACTAAGGTATGGAAGAAATTGGAAGTAAGATATATGTCTAAGTCTTTTTCGAACAAGCCTTATCTTAAAGAACGAGATGATTGCGGTCAACTTGTGAGCGACTTGAGAAATGTTGATGTGAAGTTCGAGGAAGAAGATAATACGTTGTTCCTCCTGAATTCCTTATCGAGTTCTTATGAATTTAGTTATAATCCTAACTTGGGGTAAGGATTCCTTGGTATTGGGGAATATCACAAGTTCTCTCCTAGAGTTTCATTAAAAGAGAAAATAAACAATGAACAATGAGAATCATTGGATGTGAGAGGTAGCCATGATAATCGAGGAGCAAAAGATGGAAGATGGTCTAATTCGAGGTCAATGAGGTTTAAGGAAAATTATTTCAAGTACGAAGAAAAAGGATATGTGAAGAAGAATTGTCCAAGAAGAACTCAGGACTACGAGGGAGGATCAACATCCATGAATATGATCTTTTATTTATATTGGTTGGATGATAATTTTCTTTCTATTTTATCAAGTCCAAAATATTTAAATTCTTGATAATGTTTGTTTCTTTCATATGATGTCGTAAAAAGAATAATTTGACACCTATAAGTTTGTTAATTGAGGTTTGCTAGTATGGTGACTATTGGTGATAGTTCTACATGTAAGATTATCAACATAACTGATATATGAATCCTGATGTGGGATGATGTTGTGGTGTAGTTGTGTGGGGTTAAGCATGTTTTAAATTTTGAGAGGAATTTAATCTCATTATAAACTTTAAATTATAATGGGTATAGCTATAAAATTATAGGCGGAATAATCAAGGTAGAGAAAGATGCTATGGTGGTTGTAAAGAGTGAAAGAGATGCTAGAAATACATATAGGTTAGTGAGACATTCTTGTACGTAAAGTCACATCCATGTATTTCGATGGAGAGGAGAATAACTCAGGTCATATGAGGTTGTATCACATGAAAGAGCAAAAGCTTGACATGAATAGTTTGAGTAGAGTCAGAGTTCATGATGACATAGATAACAAGCTATAGTTGTTTTGTGGAAAAATGGTTGATAGGAAATCATGATTGTCTTAGAGAAATTTTTTTAGCAGGGTCTGCTAGTTGTCTAAAGGGATGTGTACATCAAATGTATTGAGTATATTTAGTACTAAGCATGCAAATCATAGGTTTGAAGAATGTTGAAAGTTCTACTTAGTAGAACAAAAGGTTGTTCATTGTATGTTATGACAAGTAGCATTAGTTTCAGGAAAAAAAAATTCAGCTGAAAAGCGATTCAAGGTTGCGAAGCATAGGACTGACTGGATAGTATAGGACATATTTATTGGTCGCAAGGTTATTTCTACAGGTTAACTTGCTAGTTGTGGTTTGATGGAGATTAGAGAGAATATGCCTAATAAGATTGGAAGCTCGAACTTGGGGGCTGACTCTAAGTGATTGAACAAAAAGAGGTGAGAAAGTTGAGATGGTTTTATTGATGGTGGGTGTTTACGGTTCGTGGTAGAGTTAGTAGAGTCGACATGGTTCGCAAGATCTCATGGTTCTTCATGGGATGCTGCTTTGTCAATGTGAAGTTTGTTGAAGTTTCGGTACTACTTCATGTTTTTTGCAAGGGATGAATTTTCTCCAATGTAGAAATTGTTGGTTGTGGCGAGAGATTCGCTATGGTTGACATCCACTAACCTTTCTTGCGCACACAAGGCAGCTAGAGACAAATGGCTGACAGTCCCTATTTTATTTTGGCTCTTGTTTGAGACTCCTAAGATAATTTTTTTACTTCAAAGTATTGTTTGTTATATAAAAATATATTGTCTAAGATTGTGTATATCTTTATGACTCGTATTTATTAATAATGTTGTTTGTAAACATAAGTTCAAGATCGAACCAAGTTTTATGTTTTATCTATATTTTTTGCGAGTTTGTTTCGTACACACACATAAAATACCTATACAATGTGTAATGCTGTATGTTAAACTTTACTTCTAATCGAGTCATTTGCAGAGTGAACAAGTTAAACATAAAATATAATTTTTCCTATTTGGACGCATATTTTTCTAATAATATAAAAGACAAGCTTACTAAGTAATATAACAAATTTTGATTTGAAACTTTATGAAAATATATATTTTTGGGAGGTTAAAATATCATATTTAAAACGACGTTGTTCGAATTGGGAGATTAGAATTTGCGAATAGATGCAAACAGTAGCCCCCCTCGATCTCTCTCTCCCTAAGCACACGTGGCGAAACGTCCTTAACCGCCAAGTCAAACTAACCAAATCGACATCGCACTAAGCACCGTCGTTTTCTCCTCCACTTCCAACTTTTCGGGTCTCTCCCGCTCTCCGGCGTAAATTTTCTTCTCCTATATTCCCTTTCTTAACAGAGATCGATCTGGAGGGGCAAAAATGATGAAAGGGTTAAAGGTGTACGAGAAAGCTTCTAGATCTTTCCACGAGTACCCCTGGTTCTCCAGACTCCTCGTCGTCTGCACCGTCAGGTTCGCCCCCGCTCTCTCCTCACGCCGTTAACTCCCTTAACGCCGTCCACTTGCTTCGCCTCTGCTTCGCGTTGTAACCGTTTTCTGTAGTTCTGCCGTACGGTTAAGCGACCCGTTGAAACGACGACGGTTTCGTTTAATAACATTTTATGCTATTGTTGTCCCTAGCTGAGTTTAGGCTTTCGATCTTGAGCTTATAGTTTGATTTTAAAAAAATTACTTAAATTAAGGCATGAACCTAGTTTTGCAGTGTTCGGATTTATAGTCATATATCAAATATTCTGCATCAGACTACATTTGGAGATTGCAAGTTGTATGTGGATCCAAAATTTGACAATTACGAATTTTTTTTTCTTCCATATTTGGAGATTCTGGTTCCTTGTTCTGATGTAACTCCAGTCGTTGGTCGTAGCGGTGGACGTGTGCCGTGGTTATGAGCACCACCGTACGGTTAAGCGACTTGTTGAAACTTGAAACGACGTCGGCTGTGTTTTGTAGTCTCGTCTCTGTTGGTGGATCTCGATTAGTCGATGTCCCAAATACTTGATCAGGTGTCTTGTATATTGTTGTTCTAGCTGAATTTGGGTTTTCAATCTTGTACTCTTAATTAAATTAAGGCATGAACCTAGTTTTGTAGAGTTTGAATTCATAGGCGGATATCAAATATTCTGCATCAGACTTTGGCTTCGGCATTCTCGTGATTTTTCAAGGCTTTTCTACTTTTTTTTTTTGCGCCTTTGCAACTTGCATCAAGATCCAAAATTTTATGATTAATTTGACGGTTGCAAGTTTTTTTGTTTCACATCTGGAGATTTCGGTTCCTTGTTCTAGTTTTAACTTCAGTCATTGGCCGCAGTGGTGGAGGTTTGGTGGCCTATGCAGATGCAAAATCGGCAGGTGAATCTGCACAGTCGGAGATCAAGAAGAAGAAGAAGGTGGTGGTGCTCGGGACGGGTTGGGCAGGGACCAGTTTCCTGAAGAAGTTGGACAATCCTTCGTATGAAGTTCAGGTTATATCTCCACGGAATTACTTCGCGTTCACTCCCTTGCTCCCCAGTGTAACGTGTGGCACAGTGGAAGCTCGTAGCGTTGTTGAACCTATCCGGAATATCGTCAGGAAGGTATAGGTTGCAATGATGATTTGATTTGTGTGGTTTGGTTAAACGATAGTCTTGATGTCAACTCTTTTCACTGATCTATGTCCATTGTTCAGTATGTTACAGTGGTGATAATTAGACAACTGAATGCTCTTTGTTTCTTTGTCCTGCAGAAAAACGTTGACATCAATTTCTGGGAAGCTGAATGCTTCAAGATCGATGCGAAAAATAAGAAAGTTTACTGTCGATCCAATCCAAACAGCGCCAACTTGGATGTGAAAGAAGAGTTTGTGGTGGACTATGATTACCTTGTCGTAGCTATGGGTGCCCGCCCAAACACCTTCAACACACCAGGTGTCTACGAGCACTGCAATTTCTTGAAGGTAACTTGAATAATTGAAGAGGAAACATTTTCGAAAAGGCGACTTCAAGAAATTCCTGCCTTTGGCTGTATGTAATCAAATTTTGAAAGAGATTAGGTTGTATTTGCAGGAGGTTGAAGACGCTCAGGCAATTCGTAAGAGTGTTCTTGATTCCTTTGAGAAGGCTAGCCTACCAAATGTGAGTGCTGAAGAAAGGGCGAGGCTACTTCATTTTGTCGTTGTAGGTGGTGGGCCAACTGGTGTGGAGTTTGCGGCCGAGCTTCACGATTTTGTCAATGAGGATTTGATCAAACTATATCCCATGGTCAAAGATTACGTCAAGATAACACTTCTTGAGGCAGCAGATCACATACTTGGCATGTAAGTATCAAGAGCTCAAGTTCTGATATCTTACACTTTGTTTTGATTGTGTAGTTCATTGAATAAAATGTAAATATTTGAATTCAAAGTCAAAACTGGTTTTGGATTTCTGGCTTGTAATCAATTGTGAAATTTAACTTTTCTCCAATCTGCTTAGTTGCTTTGTTATTTTGCGTGCTTTGTCCTGCTGGAAAGTGATGATATGTCAGAGACAGGGAACTCTAGACCAAATCTTGAGATTGAGTTCTTTAATGTGCTTATTTCGATTACTTGGCTCATCTTTCTGGTTTATGAGTGCAACATGTCTCTGCTGATCATTTAAAATGAGTATGCCTATATCACCGGGTTTCATCTTTTTTCACATATTGCATGCTCCCAGATCCTTTGATGTTGCAGTGTATCTAATGTATGTACAAACATCCTCAGGTTTGACAAGAGAATCACAGAATTTGCAGAAGACAAGTTCAAGAGAGATGGCATTGACGTGAAACTAGGCTCGATGGTTGTAAAAGTATCTGACAAGGACATTTCCACAAAAGCTAGGGGCAATGGGGAGCTCAGTTCCATACCTTATGGAATGGTTGTCTGGTCGACTGGAATTGGCACCCGTCCTGTCATAAGAGATTTCATGACTCAAATTGGTCAAGTATGTCAATTGATAAGATCAGACTCATACATTTCTTCTAATTGATTTTCTCTAAAACTTATCCCACTTTGATTAAACTAGCTGACATGAACCTGAATACAGGCTAACAGGCGTGCTTTGGCGACTGATGAATGGCTGCGAGTTGAAGGATTGAATGATGTTTATGCACTTGGCGATTGTGCGACAATCAACCAGCGTAAAGTCATGGTATGTAAAGTTTTAGACTACTATAAATTCTTTTTCTGTTTCTTGAACTTCTCCTAGAATGTTCTTTGCTCACATACTTATTATTCCGAACGATTATCTTATTTTAGGAAGACATTGCTGCTATCTTTGCCAAGGCAGACAAGGACAAGTCAGGCACACTAACCCTTAAAGAATTTCAAGAAGTCATCGACGACGTTTGTGAAAGGTATCCCCAGGTAGAACTTTACATGAAGAACAAAAAGATGGGGAGTATAGCTGACCTGTTGAAAGATGCCAAGGGGGATCCTGCAAAGGAATCCACCGAGTTGAGCATCGAGGATTTCAAAGCCGCTCTTTCTGAAGTTGATTCACAGATGAAGTTTCTCCCAGCCACAGCACAGGTCCTTAGCGCTTTTCATTTTTTCGCTAGGTTTATTGGACGCATACCCTTACACGTTGCATGTGCTCCCATTTCAGGTTGCATCTCAGCAAGGTGTTTACCTTGCCAAGTGCTTCAACCACATGGAAGAGCGCGAAAAGAATCCAGAAGGTCCCATGCGGATAAGGGGTGAAGGTCGCCATCGATTCCATCCCTTTAGGTAAAAATCAACCGACCCTTTGCATAATGAGATATTGTTGACAGTAATGATGTTTTGCTTGATGGTGTGGCCAAAATGTTGGTTATCATTATTGTGATACCCCGTATTTATACTATGTTAAATGCTTAAGTGATTTGATTGTTACTATTCATACCATCAAGGTGTATCTTTTTTTGGGTACACATCTTGAAAGAACTTCAAGGTTAAACGCATTTGGTTGGGAGTAGGATTATGATGAATGACCTCCTAGGAAGTTTCTCTGGGTGTGCGAATGAGGACAAAACACGATGGAAAGATCTGTATTGGTTTTGTGGAGTTAGTCGGTCAAATCACGGGACATTACAACTATGGACATTGATCACGTTTTTTATGAATTTCAAGTTCTCGTGCTTAATCGGTATTGAATTATCTTTAACAGGTACAGACATTTGGGTCAATTTGCACCCTTGGGAGGGGAGCAGACAGCAGCGCAGCTTCCTGGTGATTGGGTTTCAATAGGCCATAGCTCACAGTGGCTTTGGTATTCTGTATATGCAAGGTAATAAGTCCTTTTTAAATCTCGTAACGGCTTCGAGCTCTCAGAGATCCAACTCTGGTAGCTTGAACTTACTCTTTTATGTTTCCCGTGAACCAGTAAGCAAGTGAGCTGGCGTACAAGGATGCTGGTAGTATCCGACTGGACGAGGCGGTTCATCTTCGGAAGGGATACAAGTAGGATCTGAAGCTCTAAACAACACAGTTCACTGTTAACACCACTTTTTGACAGTGACGAGAGATTTCGGTACGACTGACATTTATAAGTTTGTTTTGTATAGTGCACTGCACATGTTGGGTCTTCAAATAAGGAAACTTCAGATTTAAGTAAATGACTCGAAAATAATAGCATTATTTTCAAAAACGATTCGACGAGTGATTTGCTCTGCTCTCTGGGTCAAGGTCTGGCCGATTGAGCTAGGTGGACCGTCAGTCAGTCAAACCTGAATTTTTTATGCAAAGAATACTATTTTATATACATATATACTCAATTCTCTTAACCCAAGAATATCAAAAATTCAAATAAAACAGTCTACAAAAGTTAAACTACCTAAGCCTAACCAGAAAATAACTCGTTTCATTTTTCCTTTCCAATATATTTTATACACACATATGCTCTCTCTTATTTCTCTGACCACTCAGACTTCCTAACCTAGTAATTAATAACAACCCTAAATCTCATCCTCAAACATTTCTCCAATTCATCTCTCGTTCCTTTATTTTTATTTCATCTTCTTCCTTAATTATTTTTTTCATTTCCTAATCGCAATATCTATTTTTTTGAATCCTAATCACAATATCTCAAGAGCAAATAACCAACATTCTAAAGTCTTATCCCTCACTTCTCCTAAACTCAGTTGTCGGGGCGTATTGCATAATAAGGTTACGGCTAAAAAATTCTTGCTTGGAAGGTGGTGATTAGGGAAGTCAGATCCTGGGTTTGGTCTTCCTCCTCTGTTTTTTGCTTCTTCATCCATTTGTTTTTCTCATGGTTTCGGCTTACAGAGTTTTGGTTTGTGTGAATACGGTTTGGGAATTGTAGGGTCTAGGATTAGGATTTGAGGTTTGGGTTTGAGAATTTTTTTCGGAATTGCGGGTCAAAATTGACTTTGACCTAATGAATCAGGATTTTCTGGGTCAAATTTTCGTTCTGACTGGGACTTGTCTAGTTCGTTAGGTGCCCGTCCCTACTGTTATTTTTCGGTAACTTGGACGATTTGTGGTCTGACCGGTCAAATTGTCGGTCGGACTACATTTTTAAAAATAATGAAAAGATATGTCTAATTGGGAGGAAACCTTCTGCTGAGACTGTGAAAGGTATGTTATCTTCGACGGGGCTCGAGATGATTTCCCTTTTCGGAAATTGCCTTCTGTGCTAAAGATGTACCTTTATTCCGTTTCCTAAAGATGCTGTTTTGAAGAACTTGGAATCTGGTTCCAAACCTATTGAAGGATAAGTAATCTACTAGAATCTCAGCTTTCCACCCAAAAAATTGTAATAGAATCTGAGCTTCTATTGCACGAATGGTACTTTATTCTTTCTTTCCAATGGACGAATCTTTGGCTTTATAAGATGAGTTGAGTATTATTCAATAATATTTAGAAAAGACTCAGATTGATTATATTGTTTTTATTAGTAAGATTTAACAGAAGAGACTTTTTGGAAAAGTATGGGCCTGGGCTAGGCACGAAGGATATATTCCGTTTCTGGGATGCTTTCATGGGGTTGGATCAAGTCGAGTTAACAAAAGTTACAAAATACGGGGTTGGTTTGGTAAGTATTTTGGACTGGACGGTACATGATTGAACAAGACTGGATACCTTTTTTTTGTCCTGTCAAGTTTTTGGAAATCATTTAAGATAAGAACAAGATATATAATAATAAGATTAAATTGTCGTTTTCCCAAATTTTCAAACCTAACTAAATCTACAATTCTAAAAAAAAAACCATTCAAAATTATTTTTTATAAGAATGATATATATATATATATATATATATTTTTTTTTAAAATTTTTCAAATAGGTCTATATAGATTCACATGTTTGAAATATGGATCAATATGAAGGAATCTAGTGAATGGTACAATATGCTAACTTTTTTTTTGAAGTCATACAACATATACAAATTTATGTATTTTTTTCAAATTATTATTTGCAAAATTGAGATTGAGATTAACCTTAAAATTTTTTATAAAGATTAATTATTACGTTATAGACTTATTAAATTTTAGAACTCCTCGTAACTAGAGATCAAGATTTGTTTATCAATTTAATTTTTTTTATCAATTTAAAGATTTTTTATCAATTTAAAGATTTTTTATCACATAAATTACTTTAGAGATTATATAATACTGTAGTATATGTTTATTGTGTACAGCCTTTGATGACATGTAGTAACGAATAGGGTCATCCCCTAAAAAAAATGAATACTGTCATCGTGGGGAGAGAAAATATAGGAGAAGAAAACTGTTGAAAAAAAAAACAAAATCTACAGAAAAAGTAAAGGTGATATTGGTTTTGGATTGTTTAAAATATAATTTTTATAATGAGCATTGTTTGTTGATTATTAGATAGGAGATTTTGTCTTTAAATTTGTAATCTAATATTTATTTATGTTTAAAGATATAATTGATATTAGACAAATATGTATTTAATTTTTTATCCATAATTTACCCTTATTTTTCTTATCAACATTTTAATTTTTAAAGGACATTATGTTTTGCCTTATTATTTTTCTCTCTGCATTTTTTTTGATTTTTTTTTTCAAAATCTTTCACTTTCCTATCGATGCTCTGCCCTAATTCCCTTCTTTCTCACCGAAGCTCTGCCTTAACTCCGTCTATCAGCAATTATCCCTAAAATTTATCACTTTATGGAGTATCTATATATTTTTTTGGGAATTAGGCGAAGGTCCCTATACTATAGTGATTCAACTGTTTTGGTCCTTACAGTTCTAAAACTACTCTTTGACTCCCTACTATTCAAAAAAACACAGACATTCAGTTTCTCCTTCCAACACTGGAGTTGTTTCTGGCCAAAACGTGACTTGATTGGATGATTATACCCTTTTCATCTAAAATTTCATTTGAAACCCGAATTATTGACTATAAATTGCCCCTAATTTAGCCAAAAATCTCGATTTTCTCTTATTTCCCTTTCCCACCCCCTAAAAATCAAAATTTCCTAAATCTAGAACCCTAACCCCAAGAAAAATAAAAAATCAAAAAATTAGAGGTGATTAACCGTGGATAACGACGAGCCTGGTTCACCACCATCGAGTTCAGCCATCTCGCGGCATAGCCGATCATTTTTTATAGTCCCTCGTCATATATTCATGTTCCATCGTCGTCGATGATGGAAGACAGCGATGATCATGAGATTCCTTTGTCCATTCCTTATACACCCGAGTAAGAGGAAGATTTAGATTCTCAGGGAGTGCAATCTTGGGTTCTTGATCTACCCTTACCGAGTGAGCTAAGCCTAGAGCCAACGGACAAAGTATCTAACGACGAGGTAGTTAACCAGGAAGTTGCTGGTGTTTGCCATCATAATGAGGTTGATAATGAGGTTCTTTGTAATGAGGCCGATGGTGAGGTGCATAATGAGGGGGTTGAAAAGGAAGTACTGAAGGAAGTTGTAGAGGAAGTTCAGAAGGAAGATGGTGATGCAAAAAAAGGTAATGTGAGTTCTAATTTTGAAGAAATAGATCCATTATATATTAGAATTTGGGGTAGTGACACAAACAAGGAAGTGATGCTTGATAAGGGTACGTATAGAAGATCTAAAAAGGTGATTAAAATGGACCATATGTATAAATACGATAGAAAAAAGTTTAGTACTACTGAGGGCAAGGAGATAAAAGGTTGAAGTTAGACACTGGTTTAGGAATGCAATTGAGGTTAGGAATGCGGTGAAGGATTATGTTGGCAAAGGTGGTTACAAGTTGAGGTTTATAAAGAATGATAGTAAGAGGATTACAATAGCTTGTTCTGGATGTTGTCCATGGAGGATGTACACTTTTGTGTTAAGTGGACAACAAAAATTCATGGTGAAAATCTTGAATGATACTCACACTTGTATGAAGATAAAGTTAGGGTATTAGGCTACTCTAAAGTAGATGGCTAGACAAATTGATAACCTATTAAGAGCCAATCAAAATCTGGACATGAGATATTAAAGACTATATTGCAGAACTTTGGATTCACTCCTGAAGGCTGGAAGCTTTACAAGGCCAAAGTAATGAACAAGTTAAACACATATTGCACACATATGGAGCAATATGCCAAGTTCGCTGTGTACTATGAAAAATTGAGAGCCCTAAACCCAGGGTCTATTATGGTATTACAGGGGTTGCCAAGAGCTTATACTACAAATTAATTGAAGTTTGGGCAAGTTTTTATTTATCTTGGAGGAGTAAATAATGGTTGGGCAAATTACCCTCATGTCCCTGGTCTTTACATTATTCTCTTATTGGGTCCCTCCTTTGTCATAAATGAGTATTAAGTCCTTATTTTATTCAAAAATATTTGTCTCGGGTCCCCACCGACCAAATCAAACTTTTTTTATTTTTTATCATGTGAAATTACTATTTTATCCTTCACAAAATAACAAATTTCATCATATTTTTGTCATTTTGTGAAGGATAAAATAGTCATTTCACATGACAAAAAATTAAAAAAGTTTGATTTGGTCGGTGGGGACCCGAGACAAACATTTTTGAATAAAAGAGGGACGGATTAATCATTTATGTAACAAGAGGGACCCAATAGGAGATTTTGGTAAAAACCAGGGACCTGAGGATAATTTGCCCATAAAGGTTTTATTAATAGTTGTAGGCCATTTATAGGTTTGGTTGGATGTCAATAAAGGAACCATTTGGTGGTACTCTTTTGGCTGCATTTTTTAGGGATGCCAATAACAAGATATTACCAATAGCTTGGGCTATTGTTGACAAGGAAAATAGTCCTAATTGGGAGTGGTTCATCCATTTGCTATACTCGGCTATTGGATCTCATACTTTTAGGAAGACTTTGACAATAATGATTAATAGTCAAAAGGTACGAGCCTAAATCCATGTTCTGTATTATACTCAAGTATGTTAAAACTACTTTTAACTTACTTACAACTTTGTTGTTTCAGGGACTTGGTGAACAAATTGAAGCCTTTTTCTTAATTCAAGGCATAGAAGATGTGTTAAATACATTGCAGCCAATTTCTTTCAAACTTTCAGATATATTGATCTTGAACATTGGTTTTGGATTCAGTTTATGCAACCACTAGAATAAAATTCACTAGGAAAATGACTGAGTTGCAAAGATTTTTGACCAAAAAAGTTGAAAAAAGGTTGACCCATGCACAATGGCTAGAGAAAATGCCTACTAAAAATGGTTTATCCATACATTTGATGAATATGTCAAGTGCATGGATATGACTAATAATTTGGTTGAATCATTCAACAACTGGGTAGGAAAGCTTAAGAGATTGCCAATTATAGACTTATAGATGGTTTGAGAGTGAGGATGATGCGTAAATGTCATAGTAGATATGTTCAGGCTTATAATTATGAAACAAATTGTGCTCATATAGTCATGGTTTAGCTTAAACAACCGAGTGAGGATTGTAGGAATTGTGAGCTCATTCTTACTAGAAATTATCTTTATGAGGTTGTACATGAAGGTGTTAGAGAAGCTATTGATCTACTCGCATAAAAATATAGTTGTAATGCGTGACAATTGAGTGGTTTGCCATGCATCCATGTAGCTGCTATCTTCACAGTAAGAGAGGGAGATATGGAAAAAGAGGTACATGATTATTACAAGGTTGAAAATTGGAGGTGTTAATTTGTTATGCAATTTCTGCAATTAATGCTATTTCTACAATTTCTGTAATTTTTGTGTTTTCTGCAATTTATGGGTTTGCTACAATTCCTTCATGTTTGCTGCAATTCCTTCAACTTTGCTACAATTTTTGGGCCATTGACTGCAATTTATCCAATTTGATGCAATTTTGGTTCAACTGTTATAATTTTTGTACTTTGCTACAATTTCTCGGTTCGTTGCTGCAGTTTCTGGGTTCACTTGCTACAAATTCTACAACTGGAATTTCTACAATCAGTTGTAGCTCATTCATGCTCGTTATTTTAATAACTTTTCTGTAATTTCTGGGTTCATGCTCATGCTCATTTTTTTGCAATTCGACTACATTTCAAGTTTGTTACAATTTTTGGGTTCATGCTCGTGTCCACTTTTTCTGCAATTCTGTAATTTCATACACTTTCTACAATTTGTTAAGTTCTAATCCTTACAAAATTCTGCAATTCTTTAAGTTGTTACACTTTCTGTAATTCAACAAAATCATACATTTAACAACGATCCGAGTAAAATAAGAACAATACTAAACTTGCTGTTACAAATAATACCAAACTTGCTGTTACTTCCTAAACAACAATTGAATACAAACAAACACATTTAGTAAAATAAGAACTACTACAAGTTTAGTCAACATAGACGAATATCCAAAGGATGCAACCTTATTTTGCTCTTTCAAAAGCTTATGCACAACTTTACTTTCTTCAACCACATCTTCGATGGACGCTCTTGAGTCATCTTGCTTCCCCTCTCTTGTGGACTTTTGATAACGTGAATTAACTTCACGTTCAATGCACCAACCAAGCCAGCACGAACAATTGTTGCTCGAATACCAATAAAACAAATGCCCTTTGTTCTTCTCACTCTCTACGATCCTAACTACAGCCTGAACACCACTTGCAGAATTTATATTGCAATATATTGCCCCATCATCAGCAACAACACCTTTGTTGTTGTGTTGTTGGAAGATGACATCGATCCCCTGAGTAGAGGGTAGTAGAGGGTGACAAGCACGTTCCCAAAAAATCCAACTTTGACCACGACTTTGAATACTTCAAAGATACCCGTTTATGAATCCTGAAGCACTTTCCCTAGAAATCCCACTTCGACCCCGACTATGAACCCGCAACTCAAAACCCAACTCGATCAACACGCACTTTATAACCTGCACTTCATATTTTGATTGATCATCACCGCGAATTAGGGAGGGATAATTAGGGTTCGGGAGTTCAGAACTTGGGATTTCGATCTGGGTATTGTTGTATTTGGGAGTTATGATATTTTTGAAATTTAGATTTGGGGGTGCCCGAATTAGGGTTCACTAGTGCTGGGATTTAAGGAAGAAATCAATAATTCGGGCTTCAGATGGAATTTTGGACGAAAAGGGTATAATCGCCCAACCAGGTCACGTTTTGGCCAGAAACAACTCCGGCGTCGGAAGGAGGGACTAAACTTTTGTGTTTTTTTGAATAGTAGGGAGTCAAAGAGTAGTTTTAGAACAATAAGCACCAAAAAAGAGCTGAATCACCATAATACACGATCCTTAGCCTAATTTTTCCCATATATTTTTAGAGGTGTTTGAACTTTTTCCTTAAATCAACTGAGTATCACATTTTTGTCTATTTGGTGAGAGGGTTATAGAGACTGTTATTTCGATTAACTGTTTGTGTTTTTGGAATTTCACTTGTTGTTCATGATTCATCGAAATATTGGTGTTTTGTTTGTGGTTCAAGTTGAATTACCATAGTATAGCTACTTTTGGTTTTCGGTGAAACATTTGTTGATAAAGTCTGAGTTTCAATTGTTATATTTGAATATTAGTACCCAGGACATGAATATTGGTATCAAAGATGTGAATATTGATACCCATTAATTGTAATATTGGTAGGTACTTTTGGTATTCGAAAAAATATTTGTTGATGAACTTTGGGTTTCAGTTATTGTATTTGAATATTGGTACCTGGAAACCTAAATTTTGGTAGTTATTAACTATAATATCGGTATCTGTATTGAAGAATTTGATGTGCTCATTATCTTTGCGATCAGGCTGTGTCCGTTGTTCAATTAAGAAAGACTAGAAGATGAAGAAAAATAGGAGGAAAAAATTCCCAAGGGATATGGCGATGAGAATGCTTGAGTTTTTTTGGTTTGGTTTAGGGTTTTAATTTTAAATGGTATATTATTTGTTAGTTATTTAATTTTTTATGTTTTTATGGATTACCTATTATTTTTAATGAATAGTTTTTGTTTACAATTTTTATACCTATATTTTCTTATTTTTAGGATTATAGATAATAATGATATATCAATTATACTCTTACAGATAAGACATTTCTCTTTAATCTTCTATAAAAAATTATCTAATTCCCACTAAATCAAAGTTGAGTAATGTTGGAATATTTGTTGTCATTAATGACAAGCCGAGAACAACTTTTTCCGGCCCACGTTAAAAGATGGGACATAAATTAAAGTATGGATATGCACAAATTGGTAGTTGTGTGGGCTCTTCTGCAAACACAAAACATGACAAAATTTTGTGTACAAGCCACTACAGTGCTACGTTACAAATGCATCCTAACAAATGCATCCTAGATAGGGTTGGATTGAGTGTTCAATGATTTTTATAATCATACGGATGTAATTTGTTTTACAAAAATCTAAAATTCAAAGGACAAAAATAAAAAAATCTCATACAGGTCAATATCACATAAAAGAAATATTATTTTAAAAAATATAAAAAATACAGAAAACATACATTTAGAAATTTTGTAGCAAAAATTCAAAAACCACAGGACTAAAATGAAAAAATTTATGCGGGCCGATATCACATGAAAAAAACATCATTCTCAAAAAATTAAAAATAAAAAAATATGAAAATACACATGTTATAATCGCATCAAAGAAATGTTAGTATCGCGTAAAGAAAATATCGATATTGTATAAAGAAAATGCCAATGTGGTCCAACTCAACTTTCAAACTATACGTACTGATTTGTACAGTCCATACTCAATCCGTCACAACGTAGCTTTAGTACGAAGATTGTTTATGTCTAATAAGCAAATATCACTTATCATAGAAATTAAAATATTAAAATTCAGTTTGCTTATTTCACAATTTGACATACTACTACGTTGTTATTCAGTTTATTAACTGTCTACGTATTATCTTCTAGACAACACACTCTCTCAGTCTCTCTAGTGTTTGAGTTATCGTGCATGTGCCATTAAATTTTTACAAGCGTAGGCACATGAATAATTTATTTGTGTGGCATGCTACTTAGGTAATTTGAAAGAAAAAAAAAGACAAACTTGTAACATGCATATTCAAATTTGGACCTCCAAGATCAAATTTGTTTAAATCATGAGAATAGTATGCACGATTAAAATTAGTAAGATACACAGACAAAATTATTAACGTAAATGATATACTGAATTATTTAAAAAACTGGAGTTAGTAGGTATTACTTGAATAGTGTGCCAAAACACGAAAGTACCGAACATCAATCTAAAAAAAAAAGCAGCGAAACAAAAACCAAGACGTGCTCGAGATATGGTCCTGGATCTAGAGTCGCTTCTACCCGAGAGCAGAGGAGATCGGCCTGCTAGTGACTTTACGCCTCCACATACTCGTGGGGCTTAAAAGAGTCATCATAAGCCCATGCTTTCGCTTGAGTTGCTTCCAAGATTTTAGATACCTGTTGCCATCAAGATGGAACTTCGAAAACTCTGTTTGGTTCAAGTCGCTCACTCATAATATATACAAGCTTTTTGATGATTGATTTTATACCCATTATCACATGTTTCTATGAATATTTTGCCATCGAGATGGATCTTGTCTGTTCGTAGAGTAACTATGAACATACATGAGCAACCCAATGATCAAAGTTATGTCATCCAATTGTTTTGAGAAAATCACTCAAATTTCTATAAATTTAAGGTGCCTATAAACTGAATTCTAAATAAAGTATGTTGAAATTATTTCCTAGCAGACTCGAACTCTAGATTTTGAGATACTTTATTTGACGTAAATCATTTGTTATGTTGGGCTTTGACTCAAATTCGTTTTATTGAGCTCATCTAGCTCGGACATATTGTGAGATTCAGGAACTTAGGGGAATTATAGGCTAATTTTTTCTTGTATTGTTCGTCGTATTATTTTCACACAATTAATTCTCATTACCTTATTTTATATTTCGTCCTGAAAATTTCCAAGTAAAACTTTTTCCTTTATGTGTAATTTTTTATAAGTATATTTGTGTCACACTCCACTTTACAGGATTGGTATAATAACATACAAACACGATTCGGACTCTTTGGAAGTGCTTGCTAATAATGAACTATTACTTTTGAAAAAAAATAATGTACTACTCCATTCAAATGAGGATCAAACGCTTTTAAAGCTTGAAACTTTAAATCTGGTAACCTATCTCCATCAAAAACCTAGTCAGCGTACAACTCAAAGTTTTAGCCAAAAGGTGGAGTTCAGTTGGGTCGGTGCTCGATTTCTCGAGGACCAGATCATTTTCTTGCAAGGTAAGTTGTATGCATCAAGTTAGCATCAACAACCATCCTCATTAAGTCATTATTTGTCGATCGATACCCAAAGTGGAAGTAATTGAGCTCTGTTCAATATCATGTGAAGTCTGAATATCACTAAATTGAATCATTTTAATTCCAGTTTATCATAACTTTTGCGTGGTGACAAATTTTTTCACAAATATTGTATATTTATATGTTTCAATATATGAGTTAGAGATCTTTTAATTAAGATAGAACATGAAAAGAATTGTAATCTAATTAATATTAATGTTCCTCATCAAAATGTAAGATTTTGCCGTCGGTGAACGGGCCAATCGTGAGCTTTAGAGGTAATGTCAGTACCAACTAACAAAGATCTTACAGGGGGGCTCAAATGCATTATTAGAGACCAAATCTTTAGATCTCATTGTTTTTTCATTGGTCAAGCTCAAGAGTCAAGTCCATGATCCTCTCAGTTTTTTTTATTTTACGTTACAAGGTAGGTCTGGCAATACCATTTATAATGTAAACATATTAAAATTTGTTATGAAAAAATTTATGATCGACTCAGTCAGATTTGATAAGAGCAGACAATTTGTTAAAGGCCCACTTAGTTGATCAATCGTATAGCTTGTCCGAAAGATAGTACCCACAAATTGTGGGGGTTCAAATTGAGCACATGGCAGCTATGTTATTTCCCTATCGGTGTTTGGAGGCACCTAAAGACCTTTTCTAGGTGACTAGGTCTATTATTTTGATAAAAACATACAAAAAAAATTATTTAAAGTCAACTGGAGGCAAATTACGAGTATAATACAAAATTAAGGTCAGTTAATTGACTTTGATTTACTAAACCATTTGTGAAAAAAATTCGACAATTGTGCTTATATTCAAATTTATTATGAAAAATTCTTGTTAAAATAACCAAATAAATATATTCAAAAATCAAAATTTTAAGGTAGTCCGCAGATGAAATCTAATTCATTATGCAGAGAATCCTTATGATCTCATAAAAAAGAGAGATTCACAAATGGTAAACTATTTTGTGGTAGCTGCCCACAGTTAATTACAGAATGACCACTTAAAATTTTAAAAAATTACAATTTGACCACACACAACTGTTAATTGCACCGACTGAATTTACATTTTGGAAAAACAAATCTTACTATAAAAATGTCTTGTAAATTTGTCTGAGAAAAGTCAATCTGGCTCTACCCCGATATTCTAATAGTTTGGTTTAAAAATAATCATAATTGTTTTTGTAGTTTAAAAAATCATGGATATTTCAATAACAAGTGTTAGTTTACTATCACAAAAATCATTCTGGTTGTTTTTGAAATACATAATTATATTTGTCAAATCGACAAAACACATGCGGAAGATTTTATGTCCAACCTAGGACGGGTCATTTAGATCTTTCTTTGGAGTAATAAACCAAAGAGGTTGCATACAATTATAATGGATTTTTTTTTTCCAATATGTATATCTCTCTTCAAAGCCAAGTAAACATCGTGGTAATTTACTCCCTTTCTTGAACTTCCCTTCTCTTCCACTCAAAAGTTGTCTAAAACAATCGCATTCATTGCTTCGTGTACATATGGCACTTACACCTAACACTTTTTTCATGCGCATTGAGGAGTGTTGTTATTAGCGGCAATGAAATTAGATTTTTGTTATATTATTTTGTATTTGTTATACTGAATTAAATAATTTAAGTTTGATTCAAGTATGATTTTTAAAAAACTGATAAAAATTTTCTAATAAGTTTAACATTGTTAGGTTCCAAAAAAGGTGAGACTTAGTTAAAATAGAATAATTCATCAACTGTTTGATGTGCTTGTTGGTAGTATTAAACTTAGATTATCTCACGTATGTCTTGAGTGTAAATTTTAGGATTAGAAAAGACAGTTAAAAAAATCACCCACAAAACGAGTCTAACATTTGATTCACTCTATGAATAACAAAGGTTAATATTATTGTTGCTTGCTATTGATGCTATATCTACAGAATATAAACACATCTAACACCCTATACCTTAACCAATAATTCATAGCAACGTCCAACTAACTATTAAAAAAAGGGTGACAATGGCATACTGATGTATCGTTGGCTGTCTTCTAGCATTAATGAGTAGATAAAATAATGGAGTGACTTAATTTGGATTTCCCAAGAGCGGTAAACAGTCGACACAATTAAGTAAATACTTTCCAGGATGTAGTTGGTGCTCCACTTGGAAAATGAAGATACTTTGGTTTATGTACTTACATAGGGTTTATTTTAGTTTACCTATGATATGATTTATCTAATATCTTATATACTGTACATGGTATACAATTGGCTATAATAATATTCGTAGTTATTTAAGAAAAATACTATTTTAGTTATAAAAGATATTCGACAAATTTTAATGTTGGAAATGTTTAGACTCTACTCCATTACTCCAAACATATTTTCAGAGAAAACAATACCAATTAAAAATTTATCTAACTCATTGTTTTAACATTTGTAACAAATTTACAGTATCTCGAAAAAGATATTAATAATGTGTGAGCAAATTAATCTCTTGCCCTTACAGTTCATCTCACCTTATTTGACATGAAAGTCACAATGCTAATTTGTGTCCATGACAAATACAGTACTAACCGGATCACGTATGTTTACCATAGGCATGTTCGATTCTCCTCTAGTAATAATAAAAGCATAATAATACAAAAACATAACAGCATATTAAATAATAAATAACCCGTGACAGGCAGAATTATGGTTATTCTTGTCTCCTAGCTACATAGTATAAGCAGGCGCAGGTAAAATTAATAGATCCGTCCCTATAGCCACAAGGTCCAAAACAAACCTTAATCATGTCTCATTTTTCAATTACTGCAGTTTTAAATTGGTAAAAAAAATAGTATGATGCTGATATAAATATTACGTGTCATATTTGATGTTCTTGTGTTTCTTAAACTTATGATTATTTTATAATAATTCTATGATCTGATACATTCGAATTATTATGAAATTAGTGATGTGTACTATAAACATTATATAAATTAACACTCAATAAATTAATACATGTTATGTTATAAATTTATAGAATGTAGATAATAGTAATAAATAAAGAAAAAATAATAGGAGAGAATAAATAGACTTCTCATTAATATTTCTCAAAAAAATTACATCAAATAACAATATATTGATCTATTTATAAGTTAAACGATTAACCAACCTATAATCCACTAAACTCAGTAAAATAGTTTTATGATGAAGTGGTGAAGAGGATAAAAGAATTGTTGAAAGTTTCAAAGAATCTTGGGTAATAAAATATGAAAAAATGACATCCATAATTAGATAATTCATAATACTCTATCTTAGATACCATTTGAATAATGTACCTCATTAAAATATTACGCAAAAAATTCATTGAAATAAATTATATATAAGACAAAAGAGTACAACATAAAATAATATCTCTCCCTCATGTTTATATCACTTGAGATCTTTGAGTCATTTTAGACCAATATTATGAACAACTTTTCAAAAATTACCTTTGACATATATATTGTGAATAGATCTGTCACATTATTACTTAAACAAATTTATTGGATAATTATCTCTCCATTCTTTTGAAGATCATATGTGACAAAGAATTTCAGTGATATATATTTTGTCTGGTAATTTTTAATGTAACCTTTTTTCAATTGGGAAGTGCATATAACATTGTCCTCGTATAAGGTTCTTTTCAAAAAGATAATCTGCATGATTCTCAAATGTGTTTTTCACTAGATCTTAATCAAATACACTATCGACTTGCTTTGTGAATAGCCAAAATTTCAGAATGATTAAATAAAGTAACTGTTGTACTTAGTTTCATAGAATGCTATAAAATAGTCGTACCTCTATATGTAAATAAATAGCCAATTTGCGATTGAATATTATAAGGATTAGATAATTGTTTTACGTATGCATATCTAATTATGTCTGTTTTAAGACATTTAGATAAAGCAAACCTATATCTATTATACCTCGAAGATCACAAAATATTTGTTTGACTCTAGTTCACTGCCTTCTTGTATATGAAGAATTATATATTGCTAATAAATTAACAGAGAATGATATATCAAGTCGTGTATAACTAGTTAGATATATTAATGCACCTATCACACTATGATATAGTACTTCAAGATCAAGAATTTCTTCAGTATTTTCTCGTGGTTTGAAGAGATATTTTTTCACATCAAACAATCTTACAACGTTTGGATCAATCGGTTTACTTTATCTATATTGAAATTTTTTACCTATGGGTTTACTTTATCTATATTGAAATTCTTTACCTTTAGTATATAAGTTGGTTGGTGCATAAAAGTTTTATCTTCAATATGTTTAATTTGCAACTCGAGACATACTTTAGTTTGATCTTTTAAAAATTTTCTATTTCAGCTTGTTCTTCAAACAATTAACTATCTTTTGGAGCTCTACAGGAGTGTTAATGATATTAAGATCATCAAAAATAAATTACAATTATAACAAACTTAGATTCATATCTCCTTATAAAAATTCATGAGTAAATAAGATCATTCTTATAACCTTCTTATAATAAATAATCACTAAAGCTACCATATGTACCTTAACTATTTTAATCCATATAATAATTGGCGTAACTTGATGAAGTATAGTCTTTTTTGACATGAATCACATACTTTTAATACATTGAATCCTTCAGGGATTTTTATGTAAATCTTAATATCAAGTGAATCATATAAATAGGTTGTCACAATCTCCATGAGATGTATATTCAAATTTTCATGTATTGTCACACTTATCAAATATCAAAATATGATTGCATCCACCACAGGATAAATATCTTTTCTTTTTTCCATAAATATCTATTTATATCCTATGAGTTTCACATTCTTGGATGTGTGGACTACATGATTTTGGTTCTATATCCTCTTCACCTTTTATAGTACTTAGCATTACATGATAGACAAAAATATCATTTATGATATCTTCATTTTGGTTCAATTTTTCTCCAATCATAACATAATTTATTGAGATCTCATAATAATCAAAATATTCAAGTACCTAATCTTATATTGGAAGCGACTCTTCTAGAGTTTGTCCTTCCTCGATATAAATATTGACTAGAAATTCTTTAGGAGTTAAGATATCCTCATTTTGACCATCTTTAAAATTTGCTCATTTTCTTTTACAAAAATTTTTATCTTTGAAACCAATAGGTCTACCATATTTTGTGTGTGCCTTATTTTTATTGGCAATAATTGATTGTCTTTCAGGAACATCAATCTTTAAAGGAGCATTACCAACCAGAATATGTGACTTAGTCAATCTTCTTTTTTTCAGAAAAAATGTCTAGTAATTAATTAGCTAAATTTTAAAATGAATAATCTTTTGAACCTCAAGTTTATTTTGCTTTGTTTGAGGATCCCAATAATATAAAATAATTCATTCTAGCTAATATATTTTTTAGACTTCTTATTTTCTTCTCCTAATATCGCAAAAGCCTAACTAATCAAAATGATAGTTGATAAATTATGACATAATATATTTCTAGTACATGACCGTACTTTCTTAGCAATGGAGAATCAAATTCAACATATATCACTAATTTTCTTTGGGTCTTGTCTTTGTGCATTGTGATGGAACAATTAAAACATAAATTGCATGTACATGGTAATTGAGAGAATTCATGATAATTTGTTAGTCTGATTTGAATTAATATTGCTACATGTAAAACAACATATCTCCAAGCTAAAATGAAGAATTTTACTCTCCTAAGCAATGATTTTGTGGTTACAAATTTTCTTAATAAATGATTTGGGATAACCATTTGGGTCTGCATATTAGCTACAAGATGCTTGCATTTATACTTTTAGTTGTACAATAATCATTGAATATTTCCAAAGTAAATTCACCAACATTTTCAAGAGGAATGGTCTTAATTGGATTATCTGGAAAATGAGCCCATAATCAAAATAATTGAGTTGGTAATTTTGCAAATGCCAAGTTGTGAGTCAATAATAAAGATACATGTGACCATAAATATTCACATATATCAAAATATATACCATATATATCTAAATAATCCATATGGTGTGTGAATATATCCACATATATCAAAATGTATACAGTTTAAAAAGGGAAAAGTCCTCCTAGGGCCCTTGTGGTTTGACCCGTTCTCAAATAGGTCCCTGAGGTTTAAAAAGGCGATAACCGATCCCCGTGCTTCCAATTTTCACATCTGAGTCCTCCCGATCCGGTTCGATTCGAAAATCCAAAATTCAATCTTGCAATTCAGGTGACAAAAATATGTGAAATTGGTATCTACATGTTAGAGACACTTTGGTGAGTCACCTGGAGTCGATAATCGACATTTTCGTCATTGAAATTGCGAGATTGAACTTTGGATTTTTGAATCGAACCGGATCGGGAGGACTCAGATGTGAAAATTAGAAGCACGGGGATCGGTTATTGCCTTTTTAAACCTCAGGGACCTATTTGAGAACGGGTCAAACCACAAGGGCCCTAGGAGGACTTTTCTCGTTTAAAAATCTAAGGGTTCATCCTTAATTTTAGCTACCGGTGGGTGACCTAGACACCTAGTAACTAATTTGTCTTGAGAGCATGCAATACATGACAATTCATTGGATTATATATTTTTTTGGTACCTTAAAGAATGTACAGATTAATTGTTTATAATTTTTCACATCATAACTAAATCGAGATGGTCCAACCGATTACGTCAAATAACAAAATCAATGAACTTCTAGTTTATGATTACATTTGCTTCAATTATACTAATATAAATGTAATATAAACTAGATGAATAAAAATATATTTTTTCTTACATGTACTTTTTATCCAAAATAATATTTGTGATGAATAAATATTTTATATTTCCTTCATTTATCATCTCAACATGTACCCATTTTAGCGTATATCTTTGAAACTCAATAAATTTCTTTGAGAATTAGGAAAATATAATAAATTATTTATGCAAAGATTCTTACCTCCAAGTAATAATAAATTGACTCTTCAAAAAATTTTAATTAAATTTGTACTACCCGATAAAGAACGCACATTGGTTTCATGCATATGCAAATGAAAAAATATTTATCATCCATAAGTATGATGCGCATTATGGATTTGTTTGCTAAACAAAAACTCGAGCTAATTTTATACTCTTTAGAATAAAAAAATTATATTTATATTAAATTCAAGAACAAAAATAATAGAAAATTTTAAGGAACATTACTTTAAATTCAATCAACAAAAATATGATAAGAAAAATTCTAGGATAATATACTAAGAAATAAAAGAACACTTATATAAAACTACTATTCAATAAAGAAATCTGCAACATTTAAATGAATAAAATTATTTTGATCTAACTTGATGTTATCCTTCACATTTACAATGCGAGCGTCATCATCATCATTGACATAAATTGTCTTGGCTTTCCTTTTATCTTTCAATGATTGTTGATAAAACTCAATTAGATACTTTGATGCATGATAAGTACGAGATCAATGATCTTTATAGCCATAACGATGACACGAATTACCCATTTTCATTCCATCATAGCATCTTTTCCATCTTTCTTCTCTTTATTTTCTTACTTCGGGTAGCAAGATGTGTATTTAAAATTGCCACCATGGTAGTCATATTGTGATATCGCGTATATGTACTACATAAAAAAGTTTAGGTAATTTAGTTATTACTATCTATATCAACAATGTGTACCTATTTTTCGGGCACACATCCTGAAAGAACTTCAAGGTTAAAAACAGTTGGCAGAAAATAAGATCAAGATGGGTGGCCTCTTGGCAATTTTCCTAGGGTACAAGCGAGTGAGAAAAAAAATGGTAGAAAGATCTATGTTGGTATAGTGGAGCTAGTCGGTCAAATCACGAGATATTACATTTGGTATCAGAGCGATCTGGACTTGTTTGGCATGATTGAATGATCAAATGCACCTATAAGTGAGAGATTCAAAGACTCAAATGCACCTATAAGTGAGAGATTCAAAGACTGTGTATATCTGGCACGACAATGATGTCACGTATTTAAGGAGGGATAAATGTGATATCCCCTATATGTATTGTGTAAAATTGCTTAAGTGATTTGATTGTTACTATCCATATCAACAATGTGCACTTTATTTGGGCACACATCCTGAAAAAACTTTAAGGTTAAACGTGTTTAGCCAAAAGTAGGATCAGGATGGTTGACCTCTTGAAAAGTTTTCTAGGGTGCATACAAATAATGACAAAATACGCTAGAAAGACATGTGTTGGTACTGTAAAGCCAGTCAGTCAAATCATAGGGCATTACACATATTCTCCATGACCATTATCATATTTATGATTGCAATCCCAACCTTTATAATTAAATTTTATCTCATTCACTTGAGGGAATAGCATAACCAGTTAGAAGCATCTTATAATATTTGATCAAAATTTGACCACAAGAAGACAAGAAATTAGCTCCAAATATTTTTTGAAAATATTTTCAAAGCAATTCGATGCATAAAATATGAAGAATATTTTCTCTAATATATCAGAATCAATAATCTTTTCTTTGTACAATTTGAACTGAGAAGTGATGTGATGTGAAAAGAATTGAATTATATTTACTCATAAATTTGAGATCTTAGAATCACAAATGCATCTAATCATAATGAGATTTTGGAATGATCACAATTTTCTGGTGCTCATACTTTTCTTTCAAACTAACCCAAAAAATTAATGAATTCTTTATCGTGAGGTATTCAACTTTTAAGTCTTCATCTAGATAATAAAAAAGAAAAATTATCATTTTAACTTTATATTGGGCACAGACTATATTTTTCTCTCTGAGACCATTAACATCAAGGTGAACTTCGGCATCCACAATTTATGACAAGTAATATCGATTTTATAATATTATCATAAGAAAATAAAATAAGACTCGACATGATTTATCATATAAAAATTAATTATACCGAGATAAATTGTTATGTAAAAAGATCAATAATAAATATTGAAAGTTATAAATTAACTAAGTTGAAGCAATAAAATATATAAGCAAGTTGGTTCTTAACACAGATAATTGCTATTTACAAGATATGTACGTATTCTTTTATTAAAGTAAATATAATATTTTACCGTGAGATTATAGATTTATCATATGAATTAAATATGATGGAGAAAAATTATTAAAATAAATTATTCATAGGATAATTTAAATATCACTCCGTATGAATATTATATCTAATAATTTATTTATGTAGAATCGAGTTAATAAATTAAGCAAAGAATTGAATACACAGTATCATGCAAGGCTGTAATAGATAATTTCAAATTAATTAAAACATGATTATGATTTCTACTTTGTTGAATAAGCACAAAAGAAAATTAACATATACATATTATCTTTTTTATAATTGCCAAAATCAGTAATCCAACCAAAAATTTCATGATGCATGATAATGAGTTGTAAGTTACGATTTTATAATACATGGCTAGGATTAATAATTTAATAGGATTAAATATAAATAGTAAGGATAACTTACTATGCATAACTTACGATGCTATATTTCAAATTTCTCAAGTTGAGAATATCGTAGAGTTTTGTGCTCATTGTTATAAATTATAGAATGTAGACAATAGTAATAAATAGAGAGAAAATTAACGTATACATATTATCTTTTTTATAATTGACAAAATCAATAATCCAACCAGAAATTTCATGATAATTGATAATGAGTTGTAAGTTACGATTTTATAATACATGGCTATGATAAATAATTTAATAGAATTAAATAGAAATAGTAAGGATAACTTACTATGCATAACTTACGATACTATATTTCAATTTTCTCAAGTTGAGAATATCATAGAATTTTGTGTTCATTGTTATAAATTTATAGAATGTAGACAATAATAATAAATAGAGAGAAAGAGAGTAAGAGTAAAACAATATAGACTTCTAGTTAATATTTCTAAATAATGTACAACAAATAGCAATATATGAATCTATTTTTAAGCTAAAAGATTAACCAAATTATAACCTGCTAAATATACTAAACTAATTTTATGATAAAATGGTGAAGTGGATAAGAGAATTGTGAAATATATGGGAGTTCTATATTTCTTTCCCTTTTCTATGTGAATAGCTCCACTATATTTTGCATAACAAACTTATATCTCTTTGACCTAATTTTATGTTTTTTACAAACTCTTTTTGCTATATGAGGTGGCTTCTCCCTTTTTCACTTTCTCTCTCCCTCCCCCGCATATTGGAGAAAGGTTATACGGAAAATTGTGTTCCACTTTCTTTTTTTAGGAAAACAAATAAATATATTGATTAGTTCAAAAAATCCAAAAATAAAAGTACATCAAGATTCTTTGAACGGGATAGAAACTATGAGGGCGCCGATAAAAGTTAGAGACGAGATTGACGACAAAATTAATTCGCGATTTTGCAATCTACAAATATTAAGAAGAGAGCAATTTGGCAACAAAGCAAGGTCAAGTCTAATACATATTACAAATAATTATGAATTTTAATCAATAGTAGCCAAGGGATCCGTGATAAAATCAAATGCCACATTGAGGTCTGTCTCGGTATAAGAACATATGTTACAAAATTTGGAAGACACCAAGGGGATATGATTTTAGATTGTAGCTAATTCCTCCTTTGGATGCGTAGAAATCTTCAAAAGGTTGGTCTCACCATACAAAAGTTGGCCAAAATGGTATCGAACAATAATCCCCGTACTCGCATTGAAAAAAAATCGACTAACGGTATATCATAATTGAACTTCACGACATAGACAACGAGAGCGGTCCATGAAGTGGTGGACAAAAATGAAAGGGGATCAGACTTAAAAACTATTAGAGTGTCCCACATCAAAAAATTACAAATAGGTTGAGCTAATTTATAAATATTGATAATCTACTTATTCATTACCTTAAAGTTTTGAGTAGGATATGAAAAGTCATATATGGTATCAGAGTCAATTACTTTAACAAGTTCATGATGCATACGCTCGCACAATCCTTATTTGGAAGCATGAGAGACAGTGTTAGGTATGCGCAAACGTCAGCCAAATGGGCTTCATTTGAGGGAGCGTGTTGAAGAGTGTTCTATGTCGAAAGTTGTAAGTGAGAGATGGATTGAATACAAAATCAATTTTTTTCAAATCATACGAAATAATTTTTTTTTCAAAAGCTCAAAAACGATGGACCAAAGTGAAAAAAAATCCCTACAAGGGCTGATATCACATAAAAAAGCCAGTATTTCAAAAATAAAAAAAAATACAAAAATATCCATGTCCGAGATTTTTTTTCCAAAATCTAAAAATTGCGAGACCAAAGTAAAAAAATTTCACACAGGTTGGTATCACATGAAGGAAATGCCGATATTACAAAATATAAAAAGTACACAAAATACACATGTCGATATCGAAGAAAGAAATATCGGTATCGTATGAAAAAAATATTGGTATCAAATTTAACAAATGCCAGCGCGATCTACCTAAAAATACAAAAAATAAAAACTTACATGCATGTATCGCATGAAGGAAATGTCGGTATCGCATGAAGAAAATTTCGGTATTGCATGAAGAAAATTTCAGTATTGCGTGAAGAAAATATCGATATCACATAAAAAAAGTCGGCGTCGCATGAAGAAAATGTCAATATGATCTGCTCAAATTCTGTACAGTACAAAATTATTTATTCAGTTCGAACCGAATTTGTTCTCAATGAGCTTAATTAATGTAAAAATATGAATAATCCACATATTCATTATCTTAAAATTTTGGGTAAGATATAAAAATTCTATAAAAGCTTGTGAAAATTCCAAACTGTCGTAAACACGAAAAGTAGCCAATTTTCGTTTAAAAAAAATCATAGCATTAGCTCTACACACACTCTTTGTGGATATTTAATAATCAAAGTAGAAAACTATGAGAACTTAGATTCTCCGAAACAGACTCAAACCATTTTAGCGCCGATGTGATAAATAAAACTGAAAGCTAGCTTTTCCCTTCTTCTCCCTTTTTAACTTTTACCTAATCGAAATAGTAGTCTTATTAAGAATGGTCCTTTTATTCTTTTGGAGATTGTAAGTAATAAGATTCTGTCTCCTCCTCGTTCTTTTAGGTTGACAAGTGGGGGCCTAGAAGCCTAGGGGATTAGTGCTGAGGAAGGGTTAATTCCCTCTACCTAATTTAACCCGATTCACGAGGCCTGTATTATTTTATTTATCGGGTGAAGTTACAAAGGACAAAATTGGTAGATATGCAAATTATTGGCAACCTTTTCAAGTCAAAGTCTATTACTACCTTTGTCCTCGCATTTATGGCAAGATTGTTGTAACGGAAATTTTTTGGGTGCCATAAGTGGAGGATGAGAACTAATAAACACCTGTGAATTAGTGACAACATTATATTAGTTTCATTAGTAATGCGAACTTATCAATATTAAATGTTTTTGTGACAATTTTAAAACATTTAAAAAATATCACTCATTTTTGTGAATTTGGATTTGTTGATCCAATAATTATGAATACTACATATTTTTTAAAATTAACAAGTAACAAACTAATTCAAGTTAGAATAATTCAAAATTAGGTTGGCAAAATTTTCTTAGACGAGTTTCAGAGTAGCTACATTATCAAGAATATAAGTTAGGTTGAAAAAATCACTGGGTATTTTAATATCCTTGATGAACAATTGGGTCTCCCTGTGCAGGTAAATAAAAAAACTATAAATTTGTTTCAAAATTTCTAAAAAAATCGTGCAAAGGTTCGCTAGGAACTTGTTATTGACAAAATCGGAATAAATCACAAAAGTTAAATGGTAAGATATTAACATTTTGGTCAATTTTAACGAAGTTAAAAATTATATTTAATTAACTTCCTATTATGTAGCTATCAATTTAGCCCTGTTTGTGATTTATTAGCTTTAAATGTCGGGCATAGTGGTACAGACAGACGACAATTAATCTAGAAGACATATATATCATTTTGCATCTTCACATATTATATCTTTATTGTTCATATTACATATTTGTCCCCGTTCTAATAAAACGAGAAAAAACTCAAAAAATGTATGTTTTATTCCAACTACATGAATTTTCCTGTAACAGCCGAAATTCCAATTGAAAAAATACAAGAAAAACTTTCAAGATATTTTTGTCTAGAACGATTGGCAAGTTACCAATATACCCCCATCCACCCCGAGGTCACATAAGTAATTGCACAGAGACACACCAACAAGTCAGTTACAGTTCCATGACACAAGTCAGAAGATAAAGCAGTCTCACAGATAAATGGCAACTGGTTTCTGTTCCACCAAATCTATCTCCTCCTCCACTTTCTCTCTCTACCCTCCCTCCCTCTCTCTCTCTCTCTCTAAAATTTTACCACCTTAGATTCCTCCCTCTTCCTCTGCTCTCCTTAGTTATTACCAGATGGGGTCTCTACAGAAAAACCATTGATGAACAAACAAATCCCAGAAGAAACAGACAAAAAAAAATGACACAAGAGAACCCAGAAACATCATCATTAAACTCTTCTTCTACATCATCAAGTTCCAGTCTTGGACAAGCCATTGATGACGTGTCCTCGTTGATCGCTTTGTCGCACGGGATAAAAGTGTTCCCCGGTAAATGGGCTCTCATTAGGACCAAGCTCGAGGAACTGAATTCTGGTTTGGTAGCGATAGAGAACTGCGATTCTGCTCAGAACCCGATCCTTTCGGGTTTGGTATCTGCTGTCATACTTACGGTCAACGAAGCCGAGCACCTCGCAAAGAGGTGCTCGGATGTTTCCTACAGTGGGAAGCTGCTCATGAAGAGCGACCTGGATATGGTGGCTTCGAAATTCGACTTCCACGCGCGGAGCCTCTCGAAGATCTGCACATCGGGGATTCTCACGCGCGGGTCGGCAATTGTGGTGTCCAAACCGGGGTTCAACGCTTGTAAGGACGACATGAGGTTCTACGTGGGGGATTTGTTGACCAGGATGAAGATTGGAGACGCGAACATGAAGAGGCAGGCGCTGGTCAACTTGCATGAGGTGGTCAACGAGGACGAGAGGTACGCCAAGGTTGTTTTCGATGTGGGTGGTGATTTTGTCGGTGTGTTGGTTAATGTTCTTGGGTCTTTGGAGTTGGAGGTTCAAGAGGAGGCGGCCAAGGTTGTTTCTCTGGTTTGTGGGTTCGGTTGGAATAAGAATGTTCTTGTTGGGGCTGGGGTGATTGGGCCTCTGGTTAGGGTTCTGGAGAGTGGGAGTGGATTGGGGAAGGAGGCAGCTGCTAGGAGTTTGGTTAAGTTAACCGAGAATTCGGACAATGCTTGGTCTGTTTCGGCTCATGGGGGAGTCACCGCCTTGTTGAAATGTTGTTCGAATGGTGATCCGGGAGGGGAGCTTGTTGGTCCGGCGTGTGGGGTGTTGAGGAATTTTGTTGGTGTTGAGGAGATTAAGAGGTTTATGATCGAGGAAGGCGCGGTTTCGACGTTTGTTAAGTTGTTGGGTTCTCGAGACGAGACTGTTCAGATTAGCTCGATCGAGTTTCTTCAGAGTATTGCGTCTGGGGATGAATCGGTTAGGCAGTCTGTGATTGGGGAAGGCGGGATACGGGCTCTGGTTCAGATTTTGGATCCGAGGAATTCGTCCACATCCAAGGGTAAGGAGATGGCTTTGAGGGCTATAGAGACCTTTTGTTTCTCTCCTCCCAGTTGCGCCGGTGTGCTTATGAATTGTGGGTTTATGGATAAGTTGTTGTTCTTTCTGCGGAATGGCGATGTTTCGGTGCAAGAATCTGCGCTTAAGGTGGCGTTTAGACTCTCCGTTGGGGCAGAGGAGGTCAAAAAGTCAATGGGTGACGCGGGTTATATGGCAGAATTCGCCAGGTTCCTGGATGCGAAATCGTTAGACGTCAGAGAAATGGCGGCCAGTGCGTTGTCAAATCTGGTCTCCTTGCCCAGAAACCGCAAAAGATTTGTACAGGATGATCGTAGCGTCAGCTACCTGCTTCAATTGCTCGACCAAGAAGAGACCAATCCAGGTAACAAGAAGCCTCTACTCTCCATATTAATGTCATTGACTCACAGTAACAGCGGAAGAAGAAAAATTGCCACTTCCGGCTACTTAAAGAACATAGAGAAACTAGCAGAGGCCGAGGTCTCTGATGCTAAAAGACTTGTCCGGAAACTGTCAACGAGTAGGTTCCGTAGTATCCTCGGTGGAATATTTCACTCCTAAGTGTATTCCCATATTTTTTTAGCATCCTTTCGTTACTGTACATCTTTTTACATAAGTTGTTCCAACTCTATCCTCACCCGGTTTTTGTCTCGAATTTTCCATATCCTGCAGAACATGCCTTAGTGCAGCTTTCTGCTTAATCTGTAACTATTAAGTTTACAAAGTTATAAAGATAACTGTTAATAGATTCATCCCGCATTCCATGTTCCCGTACAAGCCAATGCGATATCCGGCCTCCATCCACAGGGACGAGGACGTACATGTGATAATCTTATGGTTGGTCTAGTTATTTAGGGAAAGAAGGTGCAGAAAAGAAAATTGCTGCAATTTTGTTTTCACTTGTCATGGAAGCACTTGGCTTAAAGGAGCTTGAGGACCCGGCAAAGCATGTGAATAGTTGTGATCAAGCCTTTGTCCATCTACCATAATGGACACTAGAAGATAGTGATAGATGAAGTTTCAAGAGCTGTATTTACTTGTCATTTTGTGGTGTCCATGTCTTATTCATCATGGATCACATTCTTGAGAATAAGACACATTTTCCACTTTTTTATGTTCTCCTTTGTCTTACTAACCTTTAGCATAAGGTTAAAGATCCACGAGAGAGTTTTTCTATTTTGTGGTGCCGAGTTTCAAGCTCTTGTGAATGCAGTAGACTCGAGTATATTTGTTTTTATTAGCATTGTTAAATATTTGTCGAAAAAGTTTCGTCATTTTAATTATTCCGAGTATTTTAACACCATGTATATTAAACAAATCGTATGTGGTTAAAATTATCCGTATCGTCTAGTGGTGTGGTGCAAGTTCATCATTCGCATTTTGCTGTCTTGTGTATCAGCATATTGTACTAAGTTTATGCACATCTGTCTCACCAGAGATTGCTTTGTCCTGATACGAGTGATTTCATTTAATTTAATAAGCCCTCAGATTATTAATACATAAATCCCATGCTTGTACATTTAGATAAGGTAGATCTGTCTACATCGGCGTGGTAGTCCTTTTATTTGATGCTATATCACGAGCAACGACTAATCCAAAATTAATCCGACCCTATAACTGGAACAATTCGAATTCAGATAATCGGTGTGGAATGACGAGGCCAGAACAATTTTATTCTAAAACTGTTAAAACAGTTGATTTGTTTGTTAATGTCCGAGTATACTATCAGCAGCTAGACAGGATGAGGCTGGTTCTAACATCTAACTGTTTAGGACCTAACCCTCTGGTAGGGTACAGGGCCTTAAATTAACAGGGCTGGCCAATAAACATTGGTGGACACCTGATTTTAAATCTCGTGGGCGGTGGACCACTGAGACCCCCGGCTTGTTTCCTGACAGGTCGATGGAGTCACCGGTCTCAAAAAGCAATTGTATTTTTTTTTTGGCAAATTATCCCCTAATCCCTAGACTTAACATAATTCTCCTATCGTGTCCCTCCTTTCTCATAAATGAGTAATCAATCCCTGTTTTATTTAAAAATATTTGTCTAGGGTCCCCACCGATCAAATCAGCCTCTTTTTTAAAATATTTGTTATGTAAAATGACTATTTTATCCTTCACAAAACGGCAAATTTTATCTCATTTTTGTCTTTTTGTGAAGGATAAAATAGTCATTTCACATGACAAAAAAATGAAAAAACGGGAACAGAAGTCAACCAGAGATCCGAGACCAATATTTTTTCAAAATACATAGACGACTTAATCATTTATGAGAAAGAAATGACTCGATAGGAGAATTCGATTAAGACCAAGGACTAAGGAGTAATTTACCTTTTTTTTTTGTTAGGTACATAATCTGTATTTCCATATCCTAGGAGGTATTAATTTTGTGTTCGAGTCTTAAAAATATCGTTTTAAATTTTGGTACGGATAATTTAGTAATTTTAATTAGTTAGAATTTTGATTCCGAACCTAATGGATACTAAATAAGAAATTATTTTCTTTGATGACACGTGATAATCTTAAACCAAAAAATTAAATATCGCGCATGCTCGTGGTTTGATTTGCAACGTTTTCTTATTTTTATTCGAACGATTATCTTCAAATAGGACCATCTAGCCGTGCAGCCATTTTTAAAAGGGAATAAACTTTGACCTATTGAAAATGCATCTTTATTGAATACCCGAATGCAACTTTATTGAACATGTATACTTTTTTATGGTTAACTAATAGGTATATTGACTTCATTGCTTAGCTTCCTAAAAAAAAATAATTCATTGCTGCTAATGGTTAGTAATGGGCTTAATGACTTGGACAGGTCAATGGTCCAATAAGTTATGCAGCCCACTGGAGGAAAATTTCAACGAGCTGCTAATGTAATGGACCTGATGACCGATCCAAGACTCTTACAATGTGGTTCCACCGGACTAGTGGAGTCAGCCTGTAATGCACTATTCTACATAAGTGTGAAGATTATTCAAGTACTTAACGAAAATATACTAGGAAAAAGTTCATTTAATATGTAGAACTTTTTTTACCAAATATTCTGTAATTCTATTTATCGTTTCAGATGACATATTTTTTTACTTTACACTTGTTTATACATTTTTGTGTAATTAAAAAAGTGCTAATTTAGGAGAAAGAAATGCATACCATAGAGTATGTGCTCTCATTATATATAAGGAAAAGGTGGATGAGACGATCATAGCGAAAATATAAATTTATACCAAAAGCAAGATAGTACAGAACTATAAGGCACTTATACAAAAATCCTATTGATAATTGTAAAAATATCAAACTATGTCTTACTAAAGTAAATTTTAGGGCTGACTTTCACACAAATCTCCAATGTTCTCGAAGAACCCTATTTGATAATTTAGGATGAATGTTAGCGACATGCTTTAACATATGCAAGTCCTACATGTTTTGATGAGAGAACAATTCGCAAGAGCAGAAATCAATAGCGAGAAACACCTTTAATTCCCTATAAGATGAAGAGCAAAAGCAGGATTCCACCCGAAGAGAAGGTCGCCTCTCATTAACTACTTATCCCAACATATCGTCCAAAGTATAAAAAAATGCAACCGTATATTTCTTTATCATGTCGGGTCATCAATTTTGGAATCAGTGTGCATTGAATAATATGTTTTGCAAGACTAAGTTAAACGTCTCTTTTCAATAGCCCTTTCAACGAAATTGTATGGATCTCTTCCGGTGGCCCACACGAGCCACATGACTTTGATGTTGATTTCGAAAAGAAAAATAAGAAAGTCGTTGTTGATCAATTACTATTTGGTGCAAGGTAGTAAGTAACATAATTATTCAACTGTTAAAATTTTAATATTTAACCCAAAAAATAATGATATAATTGTATGGTTTATTTTCAACAATTGTAAATTTACATCTTACTTTAACAGATGTTGGATTCTTAATAGTATTATACTATATTCTCTTTGCAGCTTTTTACGGAAAACCCATTTCGATGGAAGTTTTTCATATATATATTCCAACGAATTAACCATAGTATTTTAATTATTGAGTGTTTTGATTTTGACAATGTCCTACATGTAGGTATAACAACGATATAATAATAATGTACTAAAATTTTTATATTGATGCAAAATTTTAAGACAATAAATATGTAGATTTTCTATACTTATAAATAATTTATTTATTATGTGGTACTCATAACATTCATAATTTTGTCAAGAGAAATATTTTATTATTGATGATAAAACAAATTTTGGTTCCAAATAGATTTTTTTTATGTAAACTGAGGACGACAATTTTCTAAGCTTTATTTATTTACAATGTGTAGCACATAAATGCAAACTAACCCATTTAAATTGTTCTCAAATAGAACATTAGACACTACATTTGCAAACTAGCCCCTTTAAATTGGCCATTGACGGAGTGAACATCATCTATACGATTATATTTTCTATGCTGAATGTGAACCTGTTACTCGGGTGATAACAAATCTTGTCACCGGTGGATGGGATTTGACAGGGGATGAGCTCAGCGAGCGAAAAAATTGCAGTGCACACAATTTTTGCCTGTGAAAAGTATTTCCATGATTCGGAATGTCGGATCATATAAATCAACAATCCGGATCGCATGCACACTTACACACGCCAAAAAATGCGTGTACAATAACATTTTCGTGCTGCCGGCTGAGAGTTAGTTTTAATTAAATATAAAAATAGAGAATATGTACTTCAATAATACCACGGGGTTTTACCGTTGTTGTGTAAAGATTAGATCAAGCTGTGCTTGTACGGTGAATTCATGGTCATAAATGTTTTGTTATTTATTTTTTAATGGATAACAAACTGAATTATTTTTAGATAACAACTTGCAAACCATTGGGCTATCCACCAACTGCAAGTTGTAATTCTAAAAAAAGAATATGCAAGTTGCAACCACTATGTAAGCTGCATACAGCACACTAAATGAGACACCAAATTATTTTCTAAGTTTACTATGTTCCGGACATTAATTCACAGGTCAGAAGAAACAGGGGCTTGAAACGGTAAGATGAATGGACATTAAACATGGATCTCGTTTATTAATTACTGCTATCTGTGTTATGCTAAAGCAACCTGTGACAGCTGCTTGCCATTTCCAAACTCCACATTAAAATTGTAGGGTAACCTAACTAATTTCTTAGCAACAACTAATTAGAATAAACGGTAAAAAATGATCGTAATTTAATCAAAACATTTTGAGCTTAATTTTAAGAACACACTAGTAGTATTAAGTAATTTTATAAAAAGTTATACCATTATTTTTCGTGGTGTAAAAAAAGTATAGGCTTCAGTTTTATAAACAAGATCCAAACCTAAATTAGTAGTTTTATAAGATAATAAAGGGAACATGCGTTAAGTAGTCTCGCCGTGGTTCTGCCTTGTTACTGGGAGGCCGACGTTGAATTAATTAAGATTCCAGGCTAACATCAATAGTAGGATAGTATCTATAACATATAGCCAGGTAAAATATTCTATCTTATTACACGTACTCTGTCCGATGAGTTCATTAAAAATTGGATCGTAAATGATATGATTTGGGTCAAACTTAGTATTTTATGCGATTTTTAAACCTAATTTGTCTTGGTTCAAATTTCAAACCTTAGTTTACAACACTTGCGATAAAAACAAATAGGTGAATTGAATACTGTCGTCACAACTTGCGCAGCATCCGTGAGTCAAAAATCAACTCAAATTAAATATATATAAAAAAACCACAAGTTGATGTATTGACGTCAACAAAGAACTATATTTTGGTGAAAAGTGTTCATGGATCTGTATATATGTTGTCGGTAACGTTAAATCTCTATTATATCGTATTGTTAGATAACGGTAACGCATCAAAACTCGAAACAATGGGGTGGTAAAGTAGAGTTTAACACATAATGTACAGTGTTAATAAGGTATTAAGAATTACTAGTGAAGCGAGACTCATAACGGACGAATTATAAGAACATGGTGCACTCAGTTTTTAGCTAATTATAACCTAAGACTATCGGGACTTCGTCAGAAATTTAAAGAATATAATAACAATGATATTTACAATAAAGTACTATATTTTTATTTCCCTTTGTATATGTTATGGCACATTTTACAATTATCTTATAATTACGTTTTGTCATTGCTGACGGAAGGTTTCAACACATCCTTTGAAGAAAAAAAAACGTGAGAGGATGATTGGTCACCATCGTTTACTAAGAAGTGATCATCTCATAAGATAAAGAAAACACTATGGACTTATCCGTTATGCGTTTCCTTCTGTCCAGTGTAGAAGTGAGAGGAGGCGTCAAACTACAATGTTGCTCGACTTTGCAAGAGATGAAAAGGCTGATTCACACATCAACTACTCAATTCATCCTCGTTCTCGTCATAGCTCATTAATGAATCATCATTACGGGTATTATGTTTTAGCCGGAAGTCTCGAATTCTAATAAACCAGGTAGTAAATTTTTTGCGGTTCTATCGTGTTCTAATCTTGCTATTCACACAACTCGGGATTTGAAGAATCAACAAGCCGTTCATTTTGACTTAGTAATCTTTATCCGGGAATAATTTATATGCTGAATCGTACAGCGGTATGATTGCCACACTAAATAAGTAGAAGGAACAAAGCCAACATGGAGTAGCTTACCGATCGGAATTTCTATATTTAACAATGTCCGCAGTGAACAAAAATACAAGCTGTCCGAATAAAACAACCTGGAAGCTAATTAGAAACGGATAATTAGTTAAAACTTATCAATAACGTTGAACCTTAGTCCATCTGCCCTCAAAATTTTGGTAGAAGATCAAATTGTCCTTAGTAACGGGTTGCAGTCCCAATATCTAAGATTTGGTCGCACTAATTGGACCATCGGGTGAATCGATTAGACTATCGGTATTACTAATTTTTTTTACATATAGGTTTACCAATATTTTTTTTGAACGGTATAATAATTTTATTAACCTTGAATCAGCAGAGCATATATAATGCAATTTTTGAACGTTACGGATCAAAAGACGAACTATTGAAAAGATTTTTTCTAGTCTTTTAACATTTTTTCACCTAGTGTCACCATTTTTATGGAATAATAAAAAAATCAAATTTACCAATAAAAAATGACATGTCTTCTGTGAAAATTAATGAAATAATTTTATATAAGAGAACTAAAAATGAAAGAACGAGGAGTCGGTTGACCTACGTCTGATAATGATGGTCGTCGGATCGGATCTGTAGAGAGGGAACAGCCTCGTATTCACGACGACTCAGGAGTCAACGCTCTAATATATTTCCTCCTCCCTATTTATATTGGAAAATAATTGATTTCGTCTTTCATATCATGCTTTATGAACATATGGACCGGCATTCAGTGGGATGAAAGATACCCCATGTCAAATCATATTTATTTTGGGCCCATTAAATTTAGAAAAATTGAAAATAGTTAAATCATGTGGTATATTTTGTCAAATCTTGATTTCTTATGTAAGTATCATCGTAAAAGGGATAAAGACTGTTTAACACACTGTATTATATGAATTATATATTTTACACCTTCACATAAATACCTATTTTATTGAAAGGTATATATGAAATACGCATTTTAACCCTAAAACCGTTTTAGTACACTCTTATTTTTCAAATACTTTAGTCCTTTTCGGATGAAAATTGACTTTAGTAGATGTGATAATAATGACATGGCTTTCACTTGCTGATGTGGCATAAAATAGATGTTGTATCCATTAATATTATTTTGAAAATTGCAAAAAAAATCCTCTTGTCACAAATCATCCTCCTCGCCCTATACACATTGCAGATACTCTTGAAAATCATATGTATTTTCGGCCCATTTAGTTACATAACATTGAAAATAGTTTATATTTTACCAAATCTTGATTTGTTAAGTAAGTATCATCGTAAAATGACACGAAGATTAATCGACAACAACCCCAAATGTAACGTTACCGTTGGAGGTGGTCCGGTACACCCGGAAGTCGGGGGTAGTCCGGTTGAATTATGTAATCAAGTCAACGCCACGAGGTCTGTATCTCGTTGATCTTTTATTTTGTCTTTGTAAATTTTCAATGTCAGAAGTGCATTTTGGGAGGAAATTTTTGGGAGCATGCAATGGAGAATTTCTGAATATTATAAATTAATTTATTTTTGTGTGTCTGAGTATAAGTGTAAAATAAATATCATTTGATACACCCTGCTAATAAAAAAATAGCATCTATATATGAACATGGATTCTAAGACAATATTTATCCGCAATTCAAATTTTTATTAATTACTAAAATTTTCTTTCATCTACGTAAACAACTAAACTCCAGTTTTAATACTCTATTCCAACCCAACTTTTATGTGAACAATCATCAAATCTTTTTTAAAAAAATTACAACACGATCTATAACATCCAACGACTTGCTGCTGACATGGGGCGGTCAGATCCATTACAACCATCCAATTTTATTTTTTTTATTTTTCAGCAAAAAAATTAGGCACACAGATAAAATTTCCTTGACTTGGACGTGGACATGGAGAACATTCATGTTTTTTCGGAAGGAAAATCGCGTTCGAATCCCTGTTCCGTTAAAATTTTAGAAAAATTCCATGTTGGTAGCTTATAGTTTTACGTGATTTTATTTTCGGACATCTAACTTTTAAATCTAGAAGTACTACTATTTTTGGCTCATTTAAATTTGTTGCTATTATGATATATTTTTGAAAACAAAATTTAACGATTTACACAAATTTATGAGTTATCATTTCAGCTTTTTGTCCATTGAATTTTTTTGTCTTAAAGATGATTTTGTGAAAATTTTTTTTTTGTCTTAAAGATGATTTTGTGAAAAAAATACATAAATTCATGTAGATCATTAAATTCTCTTTTTAAAAAATAAATTATAATAGCAAAAGTTTCAAACAAGCAAAAAAAATAGTATTTTGAGATTCTAAAAGATAAAATATACAAAAATAAAATCACATAAAAATATAAAATATCAAAATAAAATTTTATCTTTACAAGGATCATAAATTAACTCATAAATATATGTAGATCATTAAGTTCTCTTTTCAAAAAATATATTATGAGATTAAACATTTTAAATGAGTTAAAAATTATAATATTTTGAGATTTTAAAAGTAAAATATATGAAAATGAAATCACATAAAAATATAAAATATAAAATATGAAAGTAAAAAAATTCATTACAAAGACATTAAATAATTAATGAGAAATATGAAGATTCAAACGTGCTCCTAATGGGTAGAAAAATAAAGATTTAACCACCTGACTAAATTGATTATTTGATTGTTAAATAAGTAAAAGAGTATAAGATAATTAAATATCAGATATTTGATAGTATCAAGACACAAAATATTTTTCCGTGAGTGAACAAGAAACGGAATTTATCTGCTTGATCAAGTTATGAAATTTTATTCATGACTTGGTCAACATGAAAAAATTTTCCATATCATGGTCCAAGTAACAAAAAAAAATTCGGGTGTCCACGTGAACATCAAAATGATAAATTTGAAAAAATTAACACCACTTTGATAATAAGTGATAAAAAGTAACACCAAATTGAAAAAAAAAATCATTGTGAATAAATAGTGCTCAATTTATTTTTTTAGAAATAAAGAGGGCATAGTATACTTTTCTTTTTTATTTTTGATACTCTCACCTTTTAAAATTTGTGGTTACCTACTAGTCAGATTCATTTCAGTTTTCTTGGTACTAGTCTTGTTCAAATCTGAAAATTGTTGTAATATTTTTTCAGACCACAAATGTTTGATCTAACTCTAAATTAAATTATTTTCATAATAGCAGATAGCATAAAAAAGGGTCTCAAAATCAGCTTCAACTAAATCACACAATCAAAAACTAACGCATGAGAGTCGACCCACTCTCCCTCCCACTCTGACTTGGTTTCTGTGCCTTAGATATTTTCATCTCCTTCCACCGCCTCTTCCTTTCCTTCTTCCTCCATTGCCTTTTACTTTTTCATCTCCTTCCTCCTTCTCATTTCTCTACCGTTTATCTCTCCCGGAGTGGAGCTTTACTATCTCTTATCTTTCCCCCTTTCTCTTCCAGTTAAGGGCTTCTCCGCCGTCCTCAATCGTCGCCAGCGTCAATCCAGACTTGTTTGTGCCAGCCAACCTCCATCTGTGCTCGTCCAAGCTTGTCCGTACCAGCCCGCATCCGTCTGTGCATATCTGTAGCCCTCCGCCGTTCACAGTCGCCACCGTGTCTGTCCAGAGCTCGCCTGAGCTTGTCTGGCCTGTCCACAGCTCACCGGCCGTCCAACATTGATGCTTGTGCCTATCCGGAATGCACCCTTCATCCTAGAGTTGACCCGCCGCCTCTCTACCTCCTCAGCCATCGCCGTTCGCCAGCCCCATTTGTCACCTCCTTGGCTGTCATCGTTCGCCAGGCCTATCCACTCCTTCGCCGCCGGCATGATGGTCTTCCACTTCGACATCCCTGGCGCCTCCATCCCCACTTGCAGTTTGGGGGTTTGTCTCGGGTGGTGCTGCTTGAAGTATTGGTGTCTTTTAGATTTGTTGGTGTCATTTGGTTTAAAATCAAAGGACATAAAATCAAAAGATACAAATTGGTTAATAATTGTGAAAGAGTATGAACAAATAAATAAAAAATTTGGACATGACTCTTCATAAGTCCTCGTGGTCTTTCAAATCTCTATCCTCTATTGCCTATAAATAGACCTCTCCCCCTCATTTGCAAATTGTCCCAACAACTCATTGCATAAGCATTCATTAACAATAGTTGTTCTTCTCTTCTCTCTCGAGTCCAAAAGTTCCAGGTATATAAGGGTTCGCCCAAAAGTTTCGAGATACGTGTGCAACGTTCTTGGAAATGCCCAAATAGTCGTTGTATCTTAGGGACGATTGTCGTAGCCCGTAGTGCACTGAAATATACAGAGCAATCTCATCTTATGGAGAAAGTGTCCAATACTTGCCTCGACTATAGTCTGATCCTAATCAAGTACACACCATCCGATGACCCAACAATCGTAAGACGAGATTAGTGTACTTGAAGATGGCATCGACTAGTACTGTCTGAGCACTAGCACGGGCACGGGATGGTGTGAAGCACTGTCTAAGGCACAGGCACGAGCACATGCCCAAGACCAGGAATGGGCTTAAGGCCGAGAATGGGCACAGGCCTAAGGCCGAGAATGGGCTCGAGGTCGGGAGTGAGCATGGGCATGGGCTCAAGGCTGGAAGCGGGTGATTAGGTGTATTGAGATGCACTTGGCACTTGGTACGATCATCACATCGCAAGGAGCTCGGAGGAGCCTTAAATGTTTTGGAAAATTCTAGAGTAATCCAAAACCCAGATAGCGACAGGATGCGAGGCCGAGAGGAGGATAAGATCCCTATCTATGACGAGACATGAGGCTGGTAGATAAGGTCGACTAGCGAAGGGATGCGATGAAGACTGGATATGGTAGTCAGACAGCTATCTGAAGGGATGCGAAGACTGAATGCCTATCCAGAAGCCTCTGAAGAGACACAATCGCTCACAGACAGCCTGTTGGCCACAGGATGTGTCTATTCAGAGTGTGCTTGTGGCCCTTCGGGATGGCAGCCTCTACCCTTATAAATAGAGGGGTCCTCCCTATTTACAATCAATCTCAGCGACAAGCATTTGGTAGCACTGTCGTACTGACTACGGTACCAGGAACTATCATGCCGAAAGGCTAGTGAAGTTCAACGACACCAAGTTCAAGAGATGGCAGCAAAAGATGATGTTCTATCTGACCATGCTCAATCTGGTTCGATTCCTAAAAGAGGACGTACTAAAAATTGTAGAGAATGAGATGGATCAATAAAAGATCAATGCTCTCGATACGAGGAGTCACAACGACTTCTTGTGCTATAACTACATCCTAAATAGACTAGACGATACACTCTACAATGTCTACGTGGTACACAAGACCGCTAAGGAGCTGTGTAGTTCACTCGAGAAGAAGTACAAAATAGAGGATGCCAAGATAAAAAAATTCATTATTGGGCAGTTCCTCGACTTCAAAATAGTAGACTCCAAGAAGGTCATCGACTAAGTACAAAAATTGTAGCTAATCCTTTACGAGATCCATGCTGAAGGAATGTAACTCAGCAAGTCCTTCCAAGTGGCTACGATGATCGAGAAGCTCCCCCCGCTTTGGAAGGACTTCAAGAGCTATCTCAAGCATAAGAGGAAGGACATGAGCCTAAAAGACCTGATTATAAGGCTTCAGATTGAGGAAGAAAGCCGAAAGTCCGAAGTTAAGTAAGGCAAGGCTACTTCTAAGATCACCGTGAACCTCACCGAAGGGAAAGGTATCAAGAAGAGGAAGAAATCTGGGGATTAGCAGGAGAAGCAAAAGCCCAAGAATAAGAATATCAAGGGTGATTGCTAAAACTGTGGGAAACCCGGTCATATGGTCAAGGACTGTCGCCAGCCAAAGAAGCACGATAAAGGAATGGCCAACCTAGCTGAAGACTTATCCGAGATAGATCTGGCAGCCATGGTGTTAGAGGCTGTGAATAATTCGAGAGAAAGGACACACAAGCTACCTGGTACATCTGCTTGGACAATGGGATATTCTCATCGTCAGACTAGGCAAAATAGTCCTGAAGCCGACTGTCAAGAACTTAGTTTCTGGCTTACTGTTATGCAAAATCATGTTTAAGCTTGTAAAACTTGTACTGACCAAAATGGGTCAATTTATAAGCAAGAGTTACTTAGAAAAGGGACTCTTTAAGATGAACGTAATAACTATACACCATATCTTTGACGGGTGGAATAAAGTTAAAACTTCTTCTTATTTGGGTTAAGTGTTCTAATTTATGGCGTGATAGATTAGAACATGTAAACTTAAACTTGCTAAGAAAGTTAATAAGTTTAAATTTATTTCCGAATCTAGAGTTGAACCCTTCTGATAAATATGAGGTATGTGTGGAGGCTAAAATGGCCAAAACACCTTTCCATTCGGTGGAAAAAAGTACCATGCCTTTGAGTTAATTCATACGGATATGAAACACGTGCAAACTAAAGGCAGAAAGATATGCTTTATCACATTTATCAAGGATTGCATAAGATACGGTTATGTATATCTCCTAAAGGCAAAGACGAAGATCCTGAAGCCTTTATGAGGTATAAGAATGAGGTTGAAAATTAACTCAGTGTGAAAAAAAAACCAAAATGATCTAAAGTGATCGAAGAGAAGAATAGCTCTGTTTAAAGAACTCGGTCGAGAGCATAATATTATTCGTCAGATGACTACTTCATCTGTAGCTTTATTTGAAGAACTTTATCGAGCATACGGCATCGTTCGTTAGACAATTACTCCATACTCGCCTCATTCAAATGGTACGGCTGAATGTCAAAATCAAACTCTTAAGGAGATGATTAATGCAATGTTAATTAGCTCGGGCTTATCCTAGAGAAATATGGGGGGAAGCTAAACTCTCAGCTCATTCTAAGCAAGTTGCCACACAAGAAAAAAGGTCAAAACCCCATACGAGCTATGGAAAGGAAAGAAGTATTCCTATAGTTACCTTAAAGTGTAGGGGTGGCTAATAAAGGTCAAAGTACCTAAGCCTAAGTAGAATTAAGGAATGCAACCTGAAGGGTTTGTGACTCTTGGTCAAGAGCATAAAGTATGCCAGCTAGTCAAGTCACGATACGGGCTAAAATAAGTGCCGAAAAAGTGACATGAGAAATTTGACAAAAAACGATGCTGTCAAATAGCTCTAATATCAACAAGTGCGATAAATGTGATTACATTAAAGGCACACTAAAAGCTTACATAATTATATGTCTCTACATGGATGACTTACTAATTATGGGAAACAGTAAAGAGATTATTGTGAAAAACTAATGACATGTTAAAGGACTACTTTGATATGAAAGATATGGGTCTAGTAGACATCATACTAGGGATAAAGCTCTCTAGGAAAGCCGACGAAAGAACCTTGACACAATTCCACTATATGGAAAGCGTGCTCAAGAAATTCGAAGCTTATGACAAACTAGCCCAGTATCTTAACTGAGGTATACGCAAAGTATTGGGAGCCTAATGTATTTAACAAACTGCAATCATTCTGATGTTGCGTACTCAGTTAGTAAGCTTAGTAGATTCATAAGTAATCCAGGAAAGGATCACTGGCTAGCTCTGAAAAGGGTTTAACAGTATTTAAAGCATACCATAAACCATGACATACACTATGCTAAATATCTAGCTGTATTAGAAGGATACAGTGATGCAAACTGGATATCAGATACCAAGGACTCCAAACCTATGAGTGGATACATAATCACTATAGGAAGAGGAGCTGTGTCTTGGAAGTCTTCTAAAATAAATGTGCATAACTCGATCCACGATGGAGTCGGAGTTTACAGCACTAGACAAAACTAGGGAAGAAGCTGAATGACTTAGAAACTTCCTTGAGGATATTCCGTGTTGGTGCCTCCCATATTGATACATAGCATGTCTGCAATAGGGAGAGCAAAAAGTACAATGTACAATGGTAAGTCTTGAAATATCTGTCAGAGATATAACACCGTTAGACAATTGATCTCTAGTAAAGTCCCGGAAAATTGAGCTGATCCTTTTACAAAAGGAATTAATAGAGATCAAATGTATAATGCAGTAAGGGGAATGGGATTAAAGTCCACACACTAAAGGACGTTCATAGCGGTAACTCAACCATGATGAGTGGAGATCCCACAAACTTGGTTCAACGAGACAACTAAGTTATAGAGGGTTCAGTTAATCACCTGGAACCTATCTCATTCTTAGAAGCTGCCCAGGTATCAGCCTGTAGAGGTGTGGCTAGGTTAAGCATTACACTTTTAATGATTCCTATACCTTGTTGAAGGTGGAGTATGGCAGGATACTCCCGATAGGAGATTACCTATGTAAGTGTGAAGTGAGGCCACTTCAAATAGGAAAACACTTATGAATCCAAGATACGGTCCATGGCCAAAAAGGACACAACGTGAGAACCTAAATATACTAGGGTTGTTATTATGTAAATGTTATTGTTTTGGTTTACGCAAAAAGTTGACGATTCAAGACATCACGTTCACCGAGCAGCGAGTAAATTCGATAATATCTTACTAGAGAAGGTTCAAAGCCGCAAGCTACCTATCTTGATGCAATAATAACATGTTGGAACTTTCGATTAGAGTCTGCATGCATTGGTCATTCATATAGGGGATAAAAGATTTGAGACTAAAGACCTTGTGGACTAAATTATTAACCATGTGGGGGATTGTTTGTGTCTTTTAGATTTGTTGGTGTCATTTGGTTTAAAATCAAAGGACACAAAATCAAAAGATACAAATTGGTTAATAATTGTGAAAGAGTATGAACAAATAAATAAAAAATTTGGACATGACTCTTTATAAGTCCTCGTGGTCTTTCAAATCTCCATCATCTACTGCCTATAAATAGACCTCTCCCCCTCATTTACAAATTGTCCCAACAACTTATTGCATAAGCATTCATTAGCAATAGTTGTTCTTCTCTTCTCCTCTCTCGAGTTCGAAAGTTTCGGGTATATAAGGGTTCGCCCAAAAGTTTTGAGATACGTGTGCAACATTCTTGGAAATGCCCAAATAGTAGTTGTATCTTGGGGACGATTGTTGTAGCCCGTAGTGCACTGAAATATACGGGGCAATCTCGTCTTACGAAGAAAGTGTCCAACACTTGCCTCGACTATAGTCCGATCCTAATCAAGTACACACCATCCAACGACCCAACATGAAGCTCGTGTCGGGGTTCATCGAGGGAGCCGTGGTGTTCATGTCCCAGGGCGTAAATTATGTGCCTACTCCTTTTGGTGGACCTCCGACCCAGTTGGCTTGCTCCTTGAGGCATAGCTCGCTATCGGTTTTGGCTTGGTTCTTTTGTGTTAGCTTTGCTTTTCATGTTATTCGTATCAGTCTTGCTTGTGTTTTTGCAGCTGATTTTAGTGCTTTGATGTTTTTATTTCCTGTTGTTTTGTTGCTTTTATTCCCGTGCCACGTATGTTTAGTGGTTGTGAGATTTTTCTGCTTGGTCGTTTATGCTTTCGTTTGTTCTTGGATTGGCTTTTCCTTGATCTGAATTCTCTTCGGATTTTGTTGTTTGTCCAACGGTTGTGGGAGGAGTACTTTGCCTCGGCCGACTCACGTCGACCTTTGCTCTCTGCTGAGTGTCTCTTGTATTCACTCAGTTGCCCTCTCGACTTTGTCTTGAGGTTTTCATACCGAACTTCATTTCGGCAGATTCCGTCTCGATCGATGGTCTATGTACTTTATCGATCGCCCTTCACCCACGTCCTGTGCCTCGTCGCACTCGTTGGATCGATTTCGATTTCTGTTTGGTTTCTCTATCTTGTACTTGCTATCTGTTTTGCTTTGCTCTGTAACCGTTGTTTAATATAAGTTTGTGTTTTTACCCCTAAAAAAAAATCAGCTTCAACATTGTTAGAGAAGAAAATTGTTGGAGGAGAAAAGAATTTAGCCGTAAATGTCAGGCCAGGATAGGAGTAACTAACTGGTCACACTCAGATCCAGTCACAGCATCCACATTTGACCAGTTCCTCGACGTTTGTGCTTTTCTTCGAGGGAAAAAGCCAATTAGGCGGGACCTCAGGTTTAACAATAGCCAGAATACAAGTGGGCCAGTTTAATATTTTAAGAAGAAAAATAGCGGGCATACATAAATGGTCTATTTTTCTGTCTAATTTTTTTCTTCTTAGAATGAGAAAAGAATTAAGTTGGCCGATCGATGAAAGTTATGTACTGCGTTTCACACCATTCCGGGCACTGCGTTTCACACCATTTCACATGGAACTGGCGAAGCAATCATGGTGGCCAACATTATAAATAAAGTAAATATTTCTAAATTTGTCAGTGAAATTCAATAATATTAATTTCGAATTTGTCATCTGTCATAAGATTGATTCAGGAAGTTTGGACTTGGAATTGCAGGAAGTCCTAGCATATAGTATAACCAAAGTTCAAAAAGAGGAATTAAATGCCACCTCCATTTTAAAGTTGTAACACAACCTCACGGGAGATGACCTCTGGTTTCCGTTGGTAGACTTCGTGTTAATCTTATCCATTTCGAAAGAATACACGGTTTAGGATGTTACAGAACTACTTGGGAAGCATATGGAGATGGTCGACGTGTAAATATTTTTTTAGTCTTGTAAGATAAGTTCCAAAATCAAATATCGAACGAACAATTCCTAATAACTATTAGTTTTTTTAGTGTAGACGATATTAAAATGTTAATATCAATTAAAATATTAATAAAATCCACCGCACTCAAATTAACTATGCGATAATCTCTCATCAGATAAGCCGACGCACCGCAGCAACAAGATTCAGGGCCGTCGGAAAAGCTTGGGACCGAGTGCGTAGTAACTTAATATTTATTTTATGAGTTTCTTTAATATCGCAATGTGAGTGAAAAAGAAATGTGATGTGTTGCTAAGTGCTAACGGGATTATCTGCACAGATATCATCCGACAAAAATGCGAATTTGAGAAAAAAAATTGTAGACTATTTTAAACAAAAGTACATGATATTTGATCAAAATAGCGTCGTACTAAAGTAAAATAAATAACATGTAGGAAACTCAATTTTTGTTGGCCAAGCCATTAAACGGTAAGAGAGTTGAATACCACCAACGGAATATTAAATCAAAACTTATTATAAAGCAAGATCATTTTCCGTAAGGAGACTTCTAAATGAATGAGACATATTAAGGACTTGTGCGATTAATTATTGCACCGCACCCCTGCCCCTCTCAAATCTTATCCCTCTCAAATTAACGTGAAACTACAAATTAAAAATAAAAAATATCAATACTTGTATAATAAAATGTCAACGAATCATATCTTATTTTTTGTCAATGGTTTAGTTACTGTTCTTTGGAAAAATATGAAACTTTTTTTAGAATAAAATAAAATTTGATATATGATTTAGAACAACCTGCATATTGTTTTTTCCAAAAAGTAATTTATTTCAACAAAAAAACCCAAATAATATTATTTTCTTCTATCTGTATTTCGGATTTGAATATGAAACTCTATTAAAAAATTATACTAATAATATATGATTGTCTAGTTATCAATATTATTTGACAGCTCGACCATGAGTAAAGCCGAACTAGCCGTCTCTGTCTATATATACAATAGTCTTTCCCTCCGAGCTAAACACTCTTTATACTTCTTCTCTTCTTCTCACTTAATTTCTGCAAGTCCCAATAATAGTAATTAGTTAGCTTCAACTCTTCTCTAAAATGCCTGCCGTTGGTGGTATAGTGGTAGGGGATCCAAAGAAGGAGTACCCCGGCAACCTCACTCCCTATGTGACCATAACTTGTATAGTGGCCGCCATGGGAGGCCTAATCTTCGGTTACGACATTGGCATTTCAGGTAAATAATTACCGCTCGAAAATTTACCAACTCGTTATCTTAATTTTTTCGTTAACATAACGTGACATAATTGGTTAAATGTATATGTTCAGGTGGTGTCACGTCGATGCCGTCGTTCCTGAAGAAGTTCTTCCCGTCGGTGTACAGGAAGCAGCAGGCGGACTCGTCGACGAACCAGTACTGTCAATATGATAGTCAGACGTTGACCATGTTCACGTCTTCACTGTACCTGGCGGCCCTTCTGTCGTCGCTGGTGGCGTCCACCGTGACCCGGAAATTCGGGAGGAAACCGTCGATGTTCTTCGCCGGAATCCTCTTCGGAACCGGTGCCATGATCAATGGGTTTGCTCAGGCCGTATGGATGCTTATCCTCGGCAGGATCTTGCTCGGTTTCGGCATTGGGTTTGCCAATCAGGTACCTGTTAACATTTTTATTCGTAAGATTTAATCGAAAATATCTTACCATTTTTTAATATGTCATTACTAATAAGTCATATAATAATGTTTTTGGGAATTGTTTTTCGAAATTAATGTTTTCGAGGTGATATTCATATCTGGCAGTTTTTTATGGTCAAGTTGTGGTGCATGGAGAACTTATTAATTACTTTGAATCTCAATTTTTTATAATTTATTAATTTACCTTTGAATTTTTTATTGTTTTCTTTTTTTAATGAAAAAATTAGTCCACTAATAAGACAAGTGTAGGGCCCTTGGGGGTCCCTTCCATTGTTATTCAATGTCGTAGTTGGGCAAATTTTTCTTACCGATGACGTCTAGTCTTGATACTATTTTTTTATATCGTTAGTTGTTGATGCTACGTTCCAACAAAAATGAATTACAATTAACACGAACGTTATTCATAGTGAAATACTGTAGAATTTTATTGAATTGTTTTTTGACCATGCAAATCTCTTACTAATTTGAACTCATATTTTTTTTTGGTGAAAATTTGAACTCATATTTAAAGACAACGTGTTCATATTATCTACAATTAACTGTCTGAATTTTAACATGTTAAGCCTTGTAATTTGCTAATTGCAGTCTGTACCAGTCTACCTCTCTGAGATGGCTCCTTACAAGTTCAGAGGAGCCCTCAACATCGGATTCCAGTTATCCATCACTATCGGAATCCTCGTGGCCAACGTGTTGAACTACTTCTTCAACAAGATCCACGGCGGTTGGGGATGGAGGCTGAGCTTAGGGGGTGCAGTCGTCCCTGCACTCATCATCACAATCGGGTCGATGGTCCTCCCCGACACGCCCAACTCGATGATCGAACGCGGGAAGCCAGAAGAGGCCAAGGAGAAGCTGAAGAGAATCCGCGGCATCGAGGACATCGACGAAGAGCTGAATGACCTCATTGCGGCTAGCGATGCGTCGAAGTTGGTGGAGCACCCGTGGACCAACTTGCTGCAGAGGAAGTACAGGCCTCACCTCACAATGGCTATTCTGATTCCGTTCTCCCAGCAATTAACCGGAATCAATGTGATAATGTTCTACGCTCCGGTTTTGTTCAATACTATCGGATTTGGTAGTGATGCTTCACTGATGTCTGCCATAATCACCGGATTGGTTAACGTTATTGCGACGATGGTTTCGATCTATGGTGTTGATAAGTGGGGGAGGAGGTTTCTTTTCCTTGAGGGTGGAGCTCAGATGATCATATGCCAGGTGGATTATGCGTTCAATTGTTTGAAATTTAATGGTTTTCACGGGAATTTAGTACCGTCCAATCTCTTAACACTTGTTGTTTTTCCTTGATTTGGTTGTTGCAGATAGCTGTGGCAGCCTTTATTGGAGCCAAGTTCGGAATTAACGGAGAGCCAGGGGATTTGCCGAAATGGTATGCAATTGTGGTGGTGCTCTTTATCTGCATCTATGTCGCTGGCTTTGCATGGTCGTGGGGGCCGCTAGGCTGGCTCGTGCCCAGCGAGATCTTCCCATTGGAAATCCGATCAGCGGCACAGAGCATCAACGTTTCGGTGAACATGTTCTTCACGTTCGTGGTCGCGCAGGTCTTCCTGACAATGCTGTGCCACCTCAAGTTTGGCCTCTTCCTGTTCTTCGGGTTCTTCGTTGTGTTGATGTCCATCTTCGTCTACTACTTCTTGCCGGAGACCAAGGGTATTCCAATTGAGGAGATGTCACGGGTCTGGAAGTCCCATTGGTATTGGTCCAGGTTCGTTACAGAGGAAGATTATCCCACTGGAAACTTTGAGATGGCTAAGGGACAGGGTCCAAAGAATGTGTGAGCTTTGGATCATAGTTTAGCTACTTCAAAGTACATAGGAGCTATTAGATTTTGGGTTTACAGTTGTTTCTGAAGAGTCAACCTGCAATGTCAAGTGTTAAACCTTATGTTCAATGAAATTTCAGTTCATAAATTGTTTGTAACTCATGTTTTTTGTGATACTAAATTAGTGCGAGCCAGTTATAAATCAAATCACTCTATTATTCCATAATTTATAGAATTCCATCAAAACATTAGAATCATAAAATTGTATTTATAAAAATACTAAAGACATCACAATTTTATAAATATTTAAGTTGCATGATGTTTCTATCTTATTCTCCAAGTAGTTTATAAATCTATATTAGCAAGTTTATCAAAATAATTGAGACTACTTTTTGATACACCAATAAACAGTAGGTAAGAAATTCAGTAGAAAAACATTGTAGCCAAAATATGCCGTACGATTCCTTTAAAAAAAGCCACATCACACTTTTGTGGATAAAACTTTGCCAAGGTTAGGAAACTTTATTACCGGTGGAGAATCAAATGTCACATGTTTTCCGAGGGAACATTTTTAAATTGCCCACATTCTTTTCTTTTGCTTTTCACTTTGGCAATGTACTAGCTTTTCTTGGCAAGCGTAATCGTGAATCTAAATCAAGTACGAAATGTAACAGGCAACGTCGGCCATGATCCTTGGCCTAAAAATAAAACGGAGAGTTGTCAATTGTCTCGAATTTATATTAGAGTATAATAGTGTCACGGTTAATTAATTTTGTCACAGTTACATGCTGTCGGAATCCCATGAATAATTTTCCTCAATTTATTTTTTCTGTTAGGCACCTCACTTCAAATTAATGTCCTCAACGGTTATATATTTGATGATAATGGATAAGAATGGATGATTTGGGGCATCTTTAATGGATGTTCGTCTCTCCATGGTCCAAAAGCATGAGAATCTTGCCATGCCCTTAATTTTATGCGGGCATATTTTTACAATAAAGTGGATTTTTTTGAAAGGTAATGAATTTAATTTGAGAAACTAACGAATCATAAGTTATCTACGAGAATTGATTTAATATTACATGTGAAGTAGAAGAGGAGCAAACTCAACCCTACCCAGGCCCATGGTACGCAGTTTAGGCTGTTCCTTGCTTCGAAAAGTGGGCTCGCGGAAACAGCAGCCCACATCTATTTTATAACAGACATTAAGCTAATTTCCCCTTCGCATCCTCCCCAAATACACTTTTTACAAGAAAAAACAGATGAGAAAAAAATGCATCATCAAGACACGTGGCATTGATATTATTCAGGTCACTCCAAAAAAATGTTAGTTATTATTTTATATTACTCGACAATATTTAAATAAATGATCATTCAATATAACGCAGGAAGAAATATAAATTACGTTAGACCTGCCACGTGAGAAACCAATTAAAATTTTCACCCGCTTGCTTACGTAAGTTGGTGGCGTCGTTGCAGGTGCCAAAAGACCAGGTTGATCAAATCTTCACGGATATTTGGCTAAATTTCTTAAGATTTGAAAAATTATTGCTCTTACAATTTGGGGATGTATCCAAATAAAGCCGCATCTTATAACAATTGAATTTCTACATTACCAAGAAACATAAAGTATATTTTTTCACAAAAAAAACACACTTTATAAACCAAAAAATATGTGATTTTCTTTTATACAATACTCAAAATTGACACTTTTTGTTGGAAAGTATGACCATCATGAGTCATGACAAGGAAGATTCGGCGGATCCAAATCTAGAAGACCCAGCTGTATGCGAAGGTCCATATCGGGTAAATCAAGCACTTGCCCGAAATGCTCTGCGGCTGGTAACTGCGAGGATTGCGAACAATGTGATTTGATCTTCTTTCCCGATATGGACCAACCAGAGACACTGTCTGTTATAATTGTACATTCTTTAATTGGAAGATTAACTTCCATCCTTAGTTTAATTGTGAATTAATAAATTATAACTAGACAAGATATTCGTGGATAGAAACATCAAACACCAGATACTTAAAAGAGTAATTACCGGTCTCAAAGAAAGAGTCATCCGCAATCTTCAACAAAAAAATCTTATCCCCTTTCATATATTGAGGGATTCGTTATACCTAACTAGGATTCGACGTTGTGTATATAAATCTTCCAATCTCTCATTTAAGTCCTCCTTTCTCATTAGTACCACATACCTAAAAAAGCTCTCCAAAGAATTAAGCGAAAATGCCTGCAGTGGGAGGAATAGTCACCGGCAACAAGGCCTACCCCGGCAACCTCACTCCTTATGTCACTATAACATGCATCGTCGCTGCCATGGGCGGCCTCATTTTCGGTTACGATATCGGTATTTCAGGTAAATTGTTCGTATATTCATTTATCATATTTATATAAACACATCATATCGATATTATTTAGTTAGTGTGTTAGAATTGATGTAGTGTAACGAAATTCTATACTTGTAAATTTTAAATATTATATATTGTAGATATTCACCTTTTAAAAAAATTGTTCAGAATGAGTTTTTGTTTTAATATCATAAGAATGTAAGATTAACTTCGTTTTAATTTTCTAGAACTTATGTAACCATCGAAATCATGTTATACTTTGTATATCTATTTTAGGTGGAGTAACGTCAATGCCGTCGTTCCTGAAGAAGTTCTTCCCGTCGGTGTACCGGAAGAAGCAAGAGCACTCGGCGACGACCAACCAGTACTGTGAATACGACAGCCCGACGCTGACCATGTTCACGTCGTCGCTCTACCTGGCAGCCCTGGCGGCTTCATTGGTGGCGTCCACCGTCACCCGGAAGTTCGGGAGGAAACCGACCATGATCGTCGCCGGAATCCTCTTCGGGATCGGCGCTCTCATCAATGGATTCGCCAAAGCCGTTTGGATGCTTATTGTCGGTAGGATCTTGCTCGGTTTCGGTATTGGTGCTGCCAACCAGGTACCCACTAGATATACTCGGATGTCGGATAGTTATAATATGCTCACTTTTATTGGTAGACTGTATGAATTTCAGATTAAATCTTGTCATACCTACTAACAATAATTTTTGTTATTCCAAAATATTCTTGACATCATATTTTTTTTTTATTGAAATGAAATTTGGCATTGGTAAAGCTAATTAACTTTTTTTTATAAAGAGAGATTTTATTTTTCAAAAGGAAGTAGTTACACATGGAAAGTGAGAGTTACACTAAATATGTCCAAAAATAAATGCATTCTTTCTGTTGTCGGATCTATTACATGATCAAATTGGATTAGCCATGATTCGTTTATTAGATGTAGTAATGGATTTATATGTGGAAGAATTGGGATTAAATGGATCACGACCCCTAAGAATTAGTAATTTCAACTCCATTAATAACTATTGTACAATTGTTTTTGAATTATACCCATTATCTCAATTTTTGCATGGAACAAATCTATCGACACAATTTTTTTATGAAAAAAATTTGAGTTATTTGGGACACGAAGAACTGACTGAAAGATTTATATTCTAATTTAATCGATTTTCGGTTCTACCAAATGTTATCACTAATTTGTAATCTTCATAATTGCAGTCTGTCCCGGTCTACCTCTCTGAGATGGCTCCATACAAGTACAGAGGAGCCCTCAACATTGGATTTCAGTTATCCATTACAATTGGTATCCTCATAGCCAATGTGTTAAACTATTTCTTCAGCAAGATCAGCGGTGGTTGGGGATGGAGGCTGAGCTTAGGAGGCGCCATTGTCCCTGCACTTATCGTCACCATCGGATCGGTCTTCCTCCCCGACACCCCCAACTCGATGATCGAACGTGGCATGTACGAGGAGGCGAGGGCGAAGTTGAAGCAGATTCGCGGTATCGACAACATCGATGATGAGCTCAACGACCTCGTAGCTGCAAGCGAGGCGTCGAAGCTGGTCGAACACCCTTGGGCCAATTTGAGGCAGAGAAAGTATAGGCCTCACCTTACAATGGCCATTCTTATCCCGTCCTTCCAGCAACTGACTGGAATCAATGTGATTATGTTCTACGCGCCCGTCTTGTTCAACACGATCGGATTCGGAAGTGATGCTTCCCTCATGTCTGCTGTGATAACCGGTTTGGTCAACGTTCTTGCGACTCTTATTTCGATCTATGGCGCGGACAAGTGGGGGAGACGGTTTCTTTTTCTCGAAGGCGGAGCTCAGATGCTGATATGTCAGGTATATTATGTTCTCTGGTTGATGATAGAGCTCATGGCAAGAGTGATTAATGATGCATAGTCATTGCTTAAAATGTAATTATTTTTAGAATCTTACTTATATATACATATGTGTATATAGTTAACAATTTTCTTGTGACTGTGCTCGGTGTCCGATCTTTAACACTTGATTGGATTGTAGATAATTGTGGCGGCCTCCATTGGTGCGAAGTTTGGAGTTGACGGGAATCCAGGGAACTTGCCCAAATGGTACGCGATTGTCGTGGTCCTCTTCATCTGCATCTACGTGGCCGCGTTCGCATGGTCATGGGGTCCGCTAGGCTGGCTTGTGCCTAGTGAGATCTTCCCATTGGAGATCCGATCGGCCGCGCAGAGTATCAACGTGTCGCTCAACATGTTCTTCACCTTTTTCGTCGCACAGATCTTCTTGCCAATGCTGTGTCACCTCAAGTTCGGTCTGTTCTTGTTCTTCGCATTCTTTGTCGCAGTCGCCTCGGTCTTCATCTTCATGTTCTTGCCGGAGACCAAGGGTATCCCAATTGAAGAAATGGCGCAAGTATGGAAGTCCCACTGGTACTGGTCCAGGTACGTGAAGGATGAAGATTTTGAGATGGTCAAAGGCCCTCCCAAGAATGTCTGAACTTTAAAAGTTCACTTCCTAGCCTTCTTCCCATTAATAATTATGGAGTGAGTACATAAAGTTGTTTGACTTTTGTTGCTGGGTTAGATTTTGAGATTTTCGAATTGTCAATTAGTTTTGGAGTTTGGAACTAATTTTGACTGTCGCCTAAAACAGCAAGTGTTCTAGTTTCTTGTTCAATGGAATTTCAGTGCATCTATCTATGATTCTGCAGAAATTGCGCCCGGGTTATTTTTGTTGTGCGTTAAACCGAGATAATCAGGGTAGTAAAAATATTTAGGCTGATGTTGCTAAAAGATCGTAACTTTGAATTAGTTCTTCATAAATATGACTGTTAATATCATAACTTTTAAAAAGTAAACATTTATTACTTCTCAATTATATTTGATTATCATAAAAACAATTATATACGATTCATTCTGATTTGCCTACTGACTAGATTTATAGGATAATAAATCAGGGTTCTGTTTCACCTAATAACCTGATTTCTTGGACAATAAACGGATAACAAATTATGTAGTAAAGATGAAATTAAAAAAAAAAACCACTCACCTATGGATTTTGGTTCGGTTTGGGTTTCCCATTTCTTCTCCCAAGCAATTCTCAAATCTTTGGTTTCGAGACAATTCGATTCGTTTTGTGCCGAACACTCCTCGCTACTCGTTAATTGCTATTTTATGGAATGGAAGACTTTCAGTTAGGATAAAAATGTTGAAGTCAAATCATGTTGTTTGTTATTTTGAAACTATTTTTGATTCTCAAATCATGTTGTTTGTTATAGGTTCTTATTGTCGTGTAGGCAACAGTTTTTTTCAGATATTATAAAAATAAGACATACCATTGCTAAGTTGTTCAAGATTCTGTCCAAAAGATATATTTTTCACATGATTAATAACTATGGTTAATAACTAAGTGGCACTCATCCAAATATAATTTGCCATACCAAATTTTTATTTCTATTTGAATTTGTATCAAATCACTCATTTTATCTATTTGATGTGTAGTTGATCTCTGATTTAAGAATAGTCGATTATCGTGATTTTTTAAATATTAAATTTGTATTAATCTTCCTAAACTATCAAATGTAATTACGGGACAAAATTCAGTCATGCATGCATAAAAGCTTACATGCCCAATAAAAATATTTCTAATCTGACGAAGGTAGGATATTTGATTATTTTCGTCCTTTTATTTTCTTATACTCTTTCCCTTTTCGACCTTTCTCTAAACATACTCGTCACCAATCACCCAGAGGAGAAGGTGGATGCCGATGAGGAGAAGGTCTGACCGTGACAATGAGGACGGAGATCTAACGGTGGTCCGTCGCCGACACCGAAAAATGGTCGAGTGCGTCTCGACGGTGGACTCGCGGTTGGGCTCTCTCCTCTTGGGTTTTCCCTTCCTTTTCTCCGGCAACCTCCTGTCAGGCTATTAGTGCTTCTCGACATTGGCGACTCCCATCTTTTGGTTATCTGTAGAGCTTCAACGGGGAGCTGAAGAGGGAAGACGACGATGACTGAAGAGAGACCTTCGCGAGTCTCTTTCTTTAACTGACTGAAAAGAGAAGACTTATTGACCGGGTTTGGTCTTAGAGATGTATTGGTGGGTTACTCACTCAGTCACATACAAGTTCGACATCGAGGTGAACGACTCCATCTTCCCGGTCAAGCTTCCTCTTTTTCGGACCTTGTTTTTGATGTGTTATTTTATTTAGATGTTTGTCTCTTCTCTTTCAAATAATGACTACGTTCTGCATTTTTGGTTTACTTCCTTCATTGTAAGAATGGGTTTTTGCGAGTTGATAGTAAATTAGCTGAGGTATTTATTGAAGCTTCAACTTCTCTCTCCTCAATCATCCTATTAATCATCATTTCCAACTGTCAATCTTCTCCTCAACCGACTAGTCTTAGCCTTTTTATCTCTCTCGCTCGTTTCCAATCTTTCTATTCATTTGTATTGGCTTTTCCCAATTATTGTAATTAATAGCTTAGTCATTCTTCTTTAAATATATATATATATATATATATATATATTTATCCTCTGTAATCTATTCTATTTTTATCATTTGAATAAATTTGTTTCACTAAATTTAACATGGTATCAAAGCATATTTGATCCTTTATCCGACTCACTTCCGAAAGTCCCAATTCGATTCAAAATGTCTATGAGGGATGGATCCTTGCAGATCAATGAGGGCTGTTGATGTTTCTGCTAGTGCACGATGCAGTTATTTAAAAAAGATTGCTGAGATGGATGGCAACGCGGGTTTAAAAATCACCACGGTTGCCTTTAATGGAACCAATTACATTTCTTGGTCCAATACTGTGTTCATCGCCCTTAATGGTAGAGGCCGGATTGGGTTTGTGAATGGTGACTTCACAACACCTAATAAAGTTGATCTTGATTACCCAGAGTGGAGTATGAATACCTTGTGATGTCCTAGATTCTCAATTCAGTGGAACCAAAATTGCATAGTTTGTTTACTTGTGCTAAATGTGCACGTGAATTATGGGAATCTATTCATGAAATGTATTCCCAGCAAGAAAACACCTACCGTGTGTTTGAATTAAAGAAGAACATTGTTGAACTCCAAACAGGAGATAAGCAATTTGTTAAATATCTAAGTCAATTCAAATCTATGTGGGATGAACTTAATCTCTTGAGACCCACATCTGTTGGCCCAATAGTTGTTCAAAAAAGAGAAGAAGAAGATAAAATTTTCTAGCTCTTGATGGGCCTTGGATCTGATTTTGATTCTCTTATTGAATCTATTCTCACTACTACTGATGTTCCTTCTTTTAGAATGGTGTGTGCCGGGATTTAAGAGGAGAAAACTCAAAGGAAGATCATGAGTCCTCATTCAAAAATAAACACAACGGAAGTAAGTGCTTTTGTGTCCTCCTCTGATCCCACTGCAAATGCTGCAAGGAAGTTGAATTCTCGAGGAAGTTCTCCTGTTTCCAAACTAAGAAGAGGAGGACAAACTGGTAGATTTATCATATATCATGCGAGCATTGCGAGAAAGTTGGACACACTAAAGAAAGATGTTGGATTCTTCATCCACATCGAAAGCAGGTTAGAGAGAAATCCAATGAGCAAGTTAATACTTTCACTACTTCGCCATCCATTCCTTCAAATGTCACCATGGAAGAGTTGGCTCAGAGGCTCCAGTAGCATATAAAATCCTCTGATAATTCCAGCCAACACGAGGCTAAAAGCAGCAAGCAATCAGATGAAGGTAAAGTAGGTAATTTCTTTCCAATTACCTTGCATTCGAACACTATAATTCATAATCGTAGTTGGATTGTGGATTCTGTTGCTAATGAGCATATGACATTTGATAAAACTATTCTTGAAAATTATCATTAGCTTAAGCATCAATCCATTGCTGTTGCTAATTATAATAATATCCCAATTCAACCCCATAGAATTGCCTGTATCTTAAATTCGAACAATAAAGTCGGTACTCTTCATGTTCCTAATCTAACATGCAATCTCTTATCCATTAGTAAGCTTACTAAATAGCTTAATTGTCTTACAATCTTTTCTACTAATGATGTTAAATTTTAGGATTGTAGAACCCAGACGATGATTGGTGAAGCCAAGCTTATAAATGGGTTGTATGTAATTGAGTCTGTTCCTAAAGCTTTAACTACAAATAAGGAGACTACTGAACTTTGGCACCTTTGTTTGGGTCATCCCAATAGTAGTATCATGAAATTTATGTTTCCTCAGTTGGATAAATTTGAAATTAATTGTGAAAATTGTCAATTTGCCAAGAATAAAGGGCTTCCGTTTTAATTATCTGATCATGAATATAATTCTGCTTTTGAGTGAGTTCACTCTGATGTTTGGATTGCTCCTCTTTATTCCTATAATGGTTACCATTATTTATCTCTTTCATAGATCACTTCAGCCGTGCTACATGGATCTATTTACTTAAAAACAAGAGTGATGTCTTTACTGTGTTAAAAGATTTCATTGCCATGATTAGAAATCAGTTTGATTCTAAGATTTGAATCTTGCGAACTGATAATGGAACGAAATGAAGAGTTTGTTAAATTTCTTAAAGATGCAGGGATAATACACCAGACTTCATGTGTGTATACGCCATAGCAAAATGGAGTGACCGAGAGGAAGAACATGCATTTGCTTGATGTCTCTCGTGCTATGATGATCTGGATGAATGTTAGAATGACCTTCTGGAGTGATGCTATTCTTGCCACATGCCATTTAATTGATAGGTTACCTTGTAAGCCTATGAAATTTAAATTGCCTATGGAAGTTCTTACGAATAATCTACCTGATTTTGCATATCTAAGAGTTTTTGGTTATTTGTTCTTTATTCATGTGCCTACTGATAATCGAGATAAATTAGATAGGAGAGCTAAGAAGTGTGTCTTCCTTGGTTACTCTTACACTCAAAAAAGGTATAAGTATTACTCTCCTTCTAAGAGAAAGATGATTATTTCGAGAGATGTTCACTTCGTTGAACATTAACCTTATTACTTCAATAATGATCAAAGTCAGGGGGAGGAGGTCTGCTTTGATTGTACAGACAGACTCTATCTATAATCACTCATGTTAATCTTTTCTCTCACAAAAAAGGAAAGAATTTCTTCTTTGCAAGACACTGATATTGATAGTCTTGAAGATCAAGCTGTGGAATACAACCCAGAAAATTCAAGTTAAGTTGTAAAGTCTACAGATAACCAAACCAATTTGAATCTTCAAAACAATTCAAATTGCCCAGGTATGACTCTAAACTCTGATTTGGATATTGTTAACATAGAATTGAGAAGGTCTGCTCGTGTTAGACAACCAAATTATATGTTAAAAGATTTTCAAACCTATCATACCCTGTACCTAATTGAAGATTATATCTCATACAAGCATATTAAATCTGGATATAGATAATTTCTTAGTAAGATTGATTAGCAGATTGAGCCTAAATGTTTTGAAGAGGCTGTTAAAATTAAGAGATAGAGGAATGCTATGATGGAAGAGCTTCAAGCTCTTAAACGAAACAACACTTGGGACATTATTGATCTCCCTTTAGGTAAGAAACGAATTGACTATAAGTGGCTCTATAAAGTGAAGTATAACAGTGACAGATCTGTTGAAAGTTTGAAAGCACGGTTAGTTGCTAGAGTTTTCACCCAAACCCCTGGGTTAGACTATGGTGAAACTTTTGCTCCGGTTACTAAAATGAACACCATTCGTCTCATTACTTCTTTAGCTATTAACTTTGGATGGAGAATGGAACATATGGATGTTAAAAATACTTTCTTACAAGGAGATATTAAGGAGGAAATTTACTTACGATTGCCCCCAGGATTGTTAGGTTACGATTTTGATAAAGTGTGTAGACTTAAGAAGGCAATATACGGTCTGAAGCAGTCACCAAAGATGTGGTATCTCAAACTCAGCAAAAAATTATTATGATTTCAAAAAGTGCCACTTTGATTCCTCTTTGTTTGTCTCAAATCAACCGCAAAGTAAGATCATTATTCTAATTTATGTTGATGACATTCTAATTACTAGATTTAATCATAAAATTGTTGAAGATTTAAAAGTTGCACTTCATAAATGCTTCGATATAAAAGACTTGGGTAAGCTAAAGTTCTTCCTCGGTATTGAAGTTGCGTATTCGCAACAAGGAGTGTATTTAAGTCAAGGAAAATATGTAATTGATCTTCTGAAGACACCAAGAAGATTGGTGCTCGGCCTTATAGAACTCCTATTGAGCAAAATTGGAAGGCTCCTGAAGATAAAGGTAAACTTATTAAACCCAAAGCCGTACTACAATTTGCTAGGACAGTTAGTAAGCTAATCTATTTAAACCTTACTCATCCCGATATCACATATGCAGTTAATATTGTCAGTCAAGTAATGCATTCTCCATATGAAGTTCATCTTACATTTCTTGATCAGATATTACAATACTTAAAGAGTTGTCTAGGTCGTGGTATTCTTATGAAACACAATAATTATTTGGACATTGTTGCTTTTGCAGATTCAGATTATGTGGGTCATGAAAATAGCAGGAGATCTACTTTGGGCTGTTGTGTGTTGGTCGGAAATAATCCGGTGATCAAGAGATCAAAAAAACACGATGTGATGTCTTGTTGTAGTGCTAAAGTAGAGTACCGATCGATGGCGCATGCTACACAAGAATTAATATGGGTTCGAAATGTTCTAATGGAGCACAAGTTCAAGGTCAAAATCCCAATGATATTATATTGCGACAACAATGCTGCAATCCATATTGCCAACAATCCTGTGCTCCACGAAAAGACTAAACATATAGAGATCGATTGCCATTTTGTTCAAGACAAAGTCCAAGAAGGGTCAATTATCACTCCTTATATTACAAATGAAGACCAGGCCGCCAATGTCTTCACCAAGGCTGTTAGGTCCGTTCTGTTCGAGAAACTATTATCCAAGCTTGGCGATTGCAACTTGTTCAACCCAGCTTGAGGGGGAGTATTGAAGCTTCAACTTCTCTCTCCTCAATCATCATCAATCATCCTATTAATCATCATTTAATTGTCAATCTTCTCCTCAAACGGCTAATCTTAGCCTATTTATCTCTCTCGCTCGTTTCCAATCATTCTATTCATTTATATTAGCTTTTCGCATTTACTGTAATTAATAGCTCAGTCATTCTTCTTTGTATATATGTTTATCCTCTGTAATCTGTTCTATTTTTATCATTTGAATAAATTTGTTTTACTAAATTTAACATTATTTAATACGCAACTCCCCCTGTCTCTCCAAAAACCAAAGAAAGAGGGCAACTCTTTCCTCAAATTTCGGGAGGACCATCGACCAAGCCTCGCTGTCGGTTACCATGGCAGGGCACCCACTAACTCGTACAGTGGCTGGGCTACCTCCACAGCCACCACCCTGCACAACCGCCATCCTCGCACAACCATTGTCAATAACCTTGGTTTTCCCTAATTTGGTCTTGTTTTGCAGATCTCGGCCAACCTACTCCGAGCTCACGCTAGCCACCTACTAGGCTTTTTCACCCTCATCGAGGTCTTTCTGACAAGTTCATCGACGAGTTCCACCGTTATTGATTGATGTTGACTGGCATTGACCAGTGTTTTCATTCCTTTTCACGGCTTCGGAGGTGTCTCTCCCATTTCACGCCATCGACTCACCTCCCGATCAAGTCTTCTCTCCTCTCTCCTTGATCCCGTTGTAAGACAGACTTTCTTCCCCAGTCTTCTCCTCCACAGCGGTTCTTTGGTTTTGGTTCTTTCTGCTGCGGGTGGTGGTCACCCTTCCGAGGTGCCCCTCGTGTTGGCCTGATGGATCACGGCCGGCAAACATTATGGATGTAGATCGACGAGATGGTTCTTTCCGGCCAGCAAGATGGTTTTCCCCCTTGGTGGTGCGAGATATTTTTCTAGGTTTTTTGCAATCAGTAGTCGGGTTTGGGCTATGTTTGCCTGGACTTGGTTGCCTGGTCAACTTAGAGTTAATTCCTCCAGTGCAATTAATATATCGACCTTGACAACTTGACTTGTGAGTTTGCTTGTGTCGAATATGTATTGACCGTGATGACCTGACTTGTAGGTGCGTTCGAGTCGATTTACAATATAGCGACGATATCCTTTATGGTATCTGGTTATGCCTTGAAATTCTCTTCACCTCCTGTATTTTGTTTTCTTTTGGTAATAAAAATTCTCTTTAATTAAAAGAAAACAGTATTTAATACGCAAGATTTGCTTTGAGGTTTCATGGATTGGTTTAGCAAGTTTCAGTTTTGTCCATTTTTTATGTAATATTTTTTTAGAGTTATGTTTTTTTTTCTTTTATGCTCTTCTTTGTTGCCCTTAGTACACTACCCTGAGTTAGCTCTGTTGAATATAGTTTTTTAGGAGGTTGTGGAATATGATTGAGGATGAACAATAATGAGTGGCACAACTATGTATATAAGACACATTCACTTGCTTTTCTTCGGTTTAAAGAAAATAATGTTTAATTTGAGAGTGATTAGTAGGTTATTAGAATAAGTTTTTTTAGTTTTTATTGGTTCCAACTTGCAGTGATATAAAATAATTTTGTTATATTTACGTGGCTTATATCAAATGATATATTAGGGCATGATCACAAGATTTGTTCTATTATGATAGAATGATTTGTACATTATTTGGACTGTTATGATAAAATGATTTGCTCTGATAGATTAAAATAGTTTTCACTATTGCAATAAATAGTTTATTATATCATGATTAATTTCTGTTATAGCCGAATAGTTTGTATTGTTACTATAAAAGAATTTGTACTGTTATGATAAAATAATTTGTTTTAATAGGTTCAAATAGTTTTCACTATCACGATAAAATGGTTTGTTATGTTATGATTAAAATGTTTGTTCTATTATTGTAATGTTATGATAAAATGATTTTTTATTATATTCAAATAGTTTTTAGTGTTACGATAAAATGATTTTAGTGTTATAGTAGAATGGCTTATTTAATATTAAATTAATTTTCAATGTCGCGATAAAATGATTTTCAATTTTTATGTTAAAATGATTTGTTCAGTTATGTCAAATAGTATATAATGATTTTCAATGTTATGTTAAAATGATTTGTTCAGTTATGTCAAATAGTATATATGATTCAGATCATTAATAATTTTATCATGCTATAATATAATAGGTTATCATGTTAAAAGACAATAGCTTGCCCGATTGTAATACAATGGATTATTATGTTATGATACAATGATTTTACAATTATGATGCAATGGTTTATCATATTATAATAAAATGGTTTATCATGTCACTATGAAAAAGTTTCATCAACTACGATCAAATGATTGTACAATTATAATAACATGGTTTGTCATGTTGTTTTCAAATAATTTATCTGACTATATTAATTGTAATTTTTTAGATGAATGACATGCATATTCAAATAATATAACTTTGTTTATATCAAATTAAATATTTATGAATGAAATGTCATTCTCAAAAAAATAAAAAAAAAATAAAAAAATACTAGTCTAACATGATAGAAGTGTCAATATCTCATAAATAAAATATTTTCACGATAGACCACATATTATACGGTAGTAGCACTTAATTGTACAATTTGTACTGGTTTCATTCTCAAATGAGACGTGTTCCTCTCCCCCCATTTATTATCCAACGCGCGCTTGTAACTTACTTTCAAATTTTTGCCCATCTTGCCCCCGTCCGTTATGTTCCATGACTGTCCTATATTATTATCAAATGCTAATTTTGGATTAGATTTAAGCATTTAACAACAATTACTGTTCTTAGGAAAGAACCAAAAAGATTGTTATCAGTAACAGTAGAACCGGCTGCACAGTAGCATACTCCGTTAGATGGTAGATCGTTCTACCGGAAAAAGCATCGAGGATATGGTATGCTGCCTTTTCAGTTTGCAAGAAAATACCGAAACCACCAAATTTAGAAAACTTTCAGTTATTACTGTCTCTTTCTTTGCATATAAATATTCCCACGGCACTTGCACAAGCTCATTCCATATTAGAGCCTCACATTCTCAACTCCAAATATCATAAATTAAGCCAAAAAATAAAGAAGCCCTTCTCTTTTTGTCTCTCTACTCCAAACATCGACATGGATTTCCGTCGCAAGACTCTGATGATCATCGCAACTCTTCTGCCAACTCTCTTCCTGAGCCTTCACGCTCAGGCAATCTCCTCTGCGATCTCCCCCGAAACGAGGAAGATGCTGTCGGAAGTCTGTGCTAAGAGCGAGAACCCCGGTTCGTGCGTGGTGACATTGAGCCGCAACAACAGAGTGTCATCAGCTACTTCGATTGCATCTGTAGCGAAGATTGCCCTCTCGGCAGTTCGGAAGGAGTCGCTCGCGGCACAGAGGATCATTCGCGTTGCGCTGCAGTCCAATCCCGGGAAAGGTGGCGAGGAGGCGCTTCGGAGCTGCCTGACCTACTTCGGCGACACGATCAAGCAGCTTGTTATCCGAAACGGGGACTTGGAGGCAGGAGAGGCGACCCTGAATGTTCATTACGCTCTTGACAGCATTGTTAGCTGCGAAACCGCAATGGCTCGTGGGAAAGTGAACATCCCAGCTGTGAAGAATAGGATTCACAAGTGGACAGATATGTTCAATGTTGCTTATTTTGCTGTTACAGAGGCTGAAAATGCTGCTTCTGGTGGGATGTGAGGATTTTCAGTGCATTTTTCATAAATGTCCACAGAGAAAAAAAATATCATCTTATTTCTGTTCTGGAATTATTCTCCTCTTCTGACAATTGTATATCCAGAAAATTAAACTGCCTTACCCACTTAGCAGCAAGAGATTTAAGATATCGCAGAAAAATCTAAAAATTGCAGTGCGTTCAGGCAGCAGTCACGTAAAACGGTGACTTGTGTACCAGAATCGAGCCGGTTAAAAGTTAAAGTTATCTGATACTTGCAAATAATTCACATATTGATTGCCAAGATGGGACTGATTGCAAGTAGGAAACCACAAAACTGGAATGATCAACAATTTGTTTCAGAACATTCTTCTAAAAGAGGATCAGACCAAGAAGCTCCATTTTAAAACAGGAAAACTTTCCCAATTATCTACATCTGGAAGACGAGATGAGTTGCAGGCGTCAAATCACAAAATGCACTCGACAATTTTTTACGGGTTCCTAAACGATTCACTTAATACAATCTTCTTCACACTACAATGAAAGTTTGGAAGCAGTATGCTGCAGATATCAATTACAATTACATTGGACGGGACCTTGTGGTAACACGCGTGACTATACGGAGTCTACTCCTTCACCTTGCTGCCGAGCAAGGTATCTTTCCCTTCGCTCTTTCTGTTAACAGAAAGGATGAGTTCAATCTAATGATAAATGTGAATGCAAAGAGAGTAGCGAAAATCAATCTGGAACTTACCCATTCATCTATTACAAGTCCTTCCCCAATTATTCGTGGACATGCATCTTTTGATGGCTTCTTTCGTGTCTCTACTGCCGCATCGGCTTCAGCCAATTGGCGTTTCAACTTCTCCAGCATCTACAAAGGAATTTCTAGTCAACTCCATCATTCAGGGAGATTATAAGTCACACACAATGGTCCGACGGATGAATACGCAATACTCAGAGCACAAGCAACCAAAATTGACCTATTTTTCTTAAGATCTACAGGCATACTCACTAAATTTACATGCTCATTGTACTTACAGAACTAGGTCGCTCAGGATCAAGAAAAACAACCCGTAGTATCTGCTCTACTGCAATTTGATCTTTCTGCTCATCAAACTGCAAGCAATGAACACATATAAGATAACTTTGGCCAATAAACAAAATCAGCAGAGAATCTTGAATTTTCACAACAGCTTTTTGAGCACAAAGAGCCAACACACGAATGGTAGTTAAATGACGAAACTATTATGTAGCCCCAAACTAATAGGCCGTTAACCATAATTTTACGGTCAGCTCAAAAGGAGCTGAGGGGACAGGGAACAGGTATCCTGTTACTGAAGAGCAAGTAACAATCTATATAGATGGTTACAAGACCACTGAATGAAGAACACTAACACAAGTCAAAGAGGAAAGATGAACCCACCAGCTCAGGCACATACTCCATCATCCCTTTCACCTTGAGACTCATGATCTTAAACTTAACTATGGTTTTCTGCTCCATGGGCTTCTCGTTGTTCTCTGGCTGCTCAACAAATTTGAATACTGGCAACCCAGAAACAACGCAAATCAGTGTCACCACCTCAATTTCGGCAACATAACAGCTACACTTCACATTCCAAAAACAGAGGTCAACGAGACTGGCTCACCAGTCGCTATGATACTCTCCCCGGGAGCGAGGATAGCGCCGGGGGGCCGCATGAAACAGCTCTTCGGGGCAGTCGTTTGAAACTGATGCAAGAACAACAACCCAAAGTAAACCAGCAATGCCAAACTAAATCAACCGCGAATTAACCGAGCCCATCTTCCCGTCAAAGAAACAAAAATCATCAACTAAGGCTCTTTTGTTTCACCAGAATTGGGAATCGACTCTCTTCCGCTTGAAGTAAGAAAACATTTTCCGGCAAACCAAACAAGGACTAAGAAAAAGAAGGGAACCTTGAAAGCAACATGAGACTTGCTAGTGTTCTTGATCTTAATGGCACTCCTCGCCTGCTTCCCAGGCTCATCTGCAACACACGAATTAACTAAAACTAATTAGTCTTGATTACAAACTAATTAACCTAATCATTTGCTTTTAAGCTAAATCTAAAAGCAACTGACAACAGAGTTGTTCTAACTTAACCAGGTCTCAAGTTCGAATCCTTAGGAATGCGGCATAGTCAAGAATTTAACATTGCTGCGTTCCCAATGACAAATTCAATACCTGAATAAGTTAGAATAACTCCCTTGCGAGTTAATCTAACTGGTTGTTGGTACTAATTAGACACAATTACAAAAACAATTAACATTATTATTAATTAATTACTCTTAAGCTAAATCTAGAATCAGAAGTTCAGATCGAAACATCTAGAAGACAGGAAACGGAGAGAGAAAGAAAGGCTTACAAGGGAAGTAGAGCTTGGAAGACGGATCGAGCTTGAGACGGCGGCGAACGGGCAAGATCGACCTCGCCACGGAGGACACCGACGCGTTCGACGCTGCCGCGGGGCTCGATCCGTCCGGGACAGCCGGGCCGCCGCCGTATCGGTGATTGTAGTGGTGGAGCTGATGAGACGCCGGCGCCGCGGCGGCTCCAGCTCCTCCGGCGCGGAACGGTATCTTGAGGAAGCTCCACACTTTGCTGTTGTTGCTCTCCGAGGTGAAAGACGACGACGTCGCTTTCTGGTCAGCTATTGCCATTTTTACTTCTTCGTTAATCGTAGGTGGTTCTCTTTTTTGTTTTTTGAGAAAATATTGTTGGGAGAAGCGGTACGGCGCCGGTTTGGCGGTGGTGCGTCGGGATTAAAAAGGTGTTTGTGGAAATGCGAATATATTAGCGGTTTCAAATCCGTGGGTCGTTTTGGAGTGGTGGTTATTTTATTACGAGTTTATTTTCGATTTTACAATCTTATATACTTTATTGATAATTTTGACTATCTAGAGTTTTCAAAATTTGACTTAATTTATGTTTAAACCAACAACATAACAAATTGATCAAAATTTTAAGAAAATTTCATTTCATTCTCAACAGTTACATTCAAAACGTTATTGAATTTTTTGATTTTTGTAGCCAGTATTATCAAAAAAAAAAAATTGCAGGTGATTTTTATAAATAATATATTTTTACGATAGTTTATAAACTTGAACCGAATCCATTTGTGGACGTTTGGGTTATCCACTAGGCCCCAACCCAGCTATTCGCCTTTAAGGTGAAAAAGTGTTAGGCGTTGACGGGAGAGAATGTGGAAGGCGAGCGTGACTTGACTTTGGGGCCTGATTTATTTAATTGGATTTTCAGACCTAGTGAGATTAGTTAAAAAAAATTCATAAAATTTTTACAAAATGATTTTTTTTAATTGGTAATTTTTTCAAAGTGATAATTTTTTTAGTTAATATGAGATAACTCTTCTATCGTAATAACATATAGATTTTTTAAAAAAATATTTAGTGATGATTTTGATCTCAATTTATGTATAATAGTATTTTGAAATAAATAAATATATTTTTATATAATTTATAAATTCAAAAATATTTTAATACATTATTTTAGGTTAGATTCATTTTGTTTTACAAATTTTATATAATCATATATCTTCTCAATTAATTGTTTCAAATTATTGTTGTGATATCTTTTCGTGAGAAAATATATTAATCAATATAATATTTGAATAATTTAATAATCAAAAAATTTAGCTAGTTTGAATATAGACAAATTAATATTTTACTTTTTATGTATTTATTTTAATTTTGCTTTTTTATAAAATAAAGTCAATTTTTAGTACTCTATTGTTTGACTTGTTCCCATTTAAATCTTTGTGGTTTAAAAAAGTTATAATGGGTTCTCGGGCTTTCGATTTTCCTATCTAAGTTACTTTGAGCCGGTTCGATTCGTTTTTTTCGAAAATCACCATTTTGACTAATGACGTGGACTACAACATATGTTTCTCAATCCAAGTGGCTATCCCGACGTGAAATTGGTAAATCACATTTTAATACCTATTTGTTATTTTTTTTTTCAAAAATCCCCTCTTCTTCTCAAAACCCCAAATCATCCTCCTCCTCCCCGACGACCATCTATGGACCCAATCTCTATCCTTCCTCCCGAAATTGTACTGGCCTTTGCCCAGTAGCCCATGCTTTTCGGGCGGCTCTGATTTCCGCAACGAACTGATCTGCACGTGAGAGGGAGGTCATAGTCGCGGACAATGGAAGCAGTTGTAACCTCTGGGGTCATCCCCAACCTTTTCCTCCCTTCCCTTTCCTTATCCAACTCTTTCCCATACTTGGCCAAAAACTCTCTTACAATCCCCCTTGGTAGCACTCTCTGCTACATTTCCACAAACAGGTGATGACCAAACAACCCAACAGAATACCGACGCCAAAACAAGAGGCAACCTCACCTGTGTCCAAAAGGATACCATCCAAATCAAGAATAACGGTAAAAACCGCGATCCCTGGATTCGGCTCCCCCAGACCTTGTCCAAGGCCAAGAAGAAGGCTCGGACGGACGGTCATCAAAGATGAGGGCCACCGGGGCATCTCCGACGGTGAACGCCGATGAGTCTCCATCGGAATCGACATCATACACGACCCATCATTCTCTTCCTCGACGAGCCGACCTCGGGTCTCGACTCGACCAGCGTGGGGTGTTTTGTTGTCTCTGTCGTTGTGGGTGGGGGGAAGTTTTTGTCTGCGCTGTTTGGTTTGGAGGATGGTGGCTGGTGGGGGTTGGTTTTGTCTCCGCGGTTGTGGGATTATTCTAAATGGGATTTTTTAAATAATAAAAAAATATAAGTGCCATAGAAGAATTTGCCAGTTCACGTCAATATTTGCCATATAAGATTCTCAAAACGGGGAGTTTAACAAAAATGAATCCAATCGATTTATGGTGACTTAGATGAAAAAATTAGAAACACAAGGACCTGTTATAACTTTCTTAAACAATAAGAACTTAGATAAAAACGGGTCAAACTACAAAGTACTAAAATTGTTGGACTCCGGGCCCGGATTACATTCATCATTGTGCAAATTTGGGCTCGGGTCAATTGGGCTCGGATATTGTACCGGTTAGCGAACCAGCATTATCCGTATGGATAGGCGCTGACGTCAGCGAATGGATAAGCACTATCCTAATGGATAAGCTTGAAAGTAAGCAAGCAGCTTAGTCAGCTGCTTACGTAGCTGCTGACTCAGCTGCTAGGTTCAGGCTTGCAATGCGTTGAACCACGTGATGAGCCACGTGGCGATACGTGTCAGCTGCTTGTCAGCAGCTTACGTTCAGCTGCTTCCAACCCTATAAATAGGGGCTCCCCGTCAACCGTAATTAGTGCCACATGCCACGAGCTTCGAGCTACGGGCTACGAGCCACGAGCGGCCACACGCTGGTCTAAACCGTTTACGAGCGGGCCCTGCCTTCGGGCGGGCCCAGCTCGATGGTTTATGAGCGGGCCCTACCCTTGGGCGGGCCCAACTCGACGGTTACGGGTAGGCCCTACTCCCGGGCAGGCCAAGCTCGACGGTTATGGGCGGGCCCTACCCACGGGTGGGCCCTGTCGAAATAACCACTTGTGTAGGAAAATATCAGTTTAGTACTTGATATTTTCCAAGATATACGGATAGGTCCAATCGTGGAAAATAGGCTCCGGTTCATTTTCGTAACGTGATCGGACCTCGACCAGCGACTCACCTACACGTTGCGGGCCTCAACAACTGATCAAGACCAATGGACTTCAAGACCTGTGACGTACTCGCTACAACAAGTAAGTACGGTTTAATTAATGTATGTCATTTAATTAAATAGGATTCGAATGTAATTATGTGTTAATTACATGCGGAAACCGACAATTGGTATCAGAGCATGGTTTGAATCGTGTTCTTGTACGTTGTTGTGATTTTGATTCGAATGATTTGAGTTAAAATTGTGTTAATCGTGATTAATTAGTTAATCAGATTGATTTTGGACTTAATTGCGAACTGAATTTGTCAATTGAGCTCCAATCGGATATTTGTTATTCGTTTTGGGCTGATTTGAATTTTTCGCGAAAACTGTGGGACCATTTTGTAATTTGCCAGTCCCAAATCGTAAATCCCAACCCTAATTCCCCAGTTTTCCCCGATTCAATCTTAAGCAAAATCCGGCCAAATCCGGCGATATCAACGTTGATGGCCTACACTAATCGATTCTCTGGACGATTCTGAACACGTTGATAGCATTTTTATGCATCGACATCGTCGGAATTGAAAAATCCGAGCCCCGGGAGTTTCGAACTCTGACGAGGGAGAACTCGGTCCCGAGGTCTAACGGTGGACCACCGCGACTCGCCGAAGACACCATCGTGCTCAGGAGAAGACGGCACGTCTTTTTCGGTCAGTGGTGTCTAGTGACTCGCCTCCGTGGCGAGTTCTCGCAGAGGCGGGGCGGGGAGGTTTTTTGGTTCGGGGAGAGAAAGAGGAAGAGAAAAGGAGGAAGAAGGAGAAGGGGATATGCGAGGGGCATTTTCGGAAATTTACGTGTTTCTGAAAAATGGTTTAAATACCCGCGTGGCATTTTTCAAATTGGTCACTATGGTTTTAAATTGAATTTTAAATAAGTCCTTTCGGACATGTTTTTAATTCAATTAAGTCCTGAATTCCGATTTTAATGTGTTTTAGTCCTTATTCAAGACTGTATTAGAAAATTGAATTTTAAATTTGTCCTTTTTAGGGATAATTTTAATTCAATTAAGTCCCAAATTTGATTTAAATTTGTTTTTAATCCTAATTTGGTACTGATTTGATTTAATTGAATTTCAAATAAGTCCTTTTTGGACATGTTTTAATTCGATTAAATCCTAAATTTTGATTTAAATTTGTTTTAAGTCATAATTTGGTACTATTTTGTTTTTAATTGAATAAATTTGTTTTATTCGATCAAAATTCAAAATTATATAGATTTTTTAAAAATATGTGATTATTTTAAAAGATCTAAATAATTTTTGGTATATGTTCCAAAAATTACTAGACATAGCATAAATCACACGATAGATCATCGGAAGATTGAAAATTTAATTTTCAATCTTATTTTTGGAAAATATGTGATTTGACCCAAAAATTATTTGGCATTAGTTGCTAGATAACGATGTCTACCTGGAGTTATCCAAACATTGACACTGAGTCTTTGAGACAACGTGTAATGTAGAGGCGTTTACCGTCTCGGATAACTAAGGATAACATATACATGCTAGTTGAACACATCAAATGGATTTTGATCTTGTTCAAATAGATTTTGGACTCAAGTCTGTTCACTGTGGTGAACCTTGGAAGTCCAACCATTGTATGCTAATATGTCATCCTATTAAAGTCTAATGGAAATGATCCAAGTGTGGATCTAGATTCTGAGACTTGAACTTCAGGACACCCTTTTAGGGTTTGATGTGTGATTGGGTTTGCATTGTTTAGTGTATTTTCCTTGTACATACTCTGTTTAAGGGGAACACTTTTGTACAATAGGTTGTGTGCCTTTTTCTGAGTTAGTTTGTACTTTTGTTTGTACAACCTCAGATATGTATGAAAGTTGGTAACAAATTTTGTACTTGTTACTTGTGTAATAAGTTTTGTACTTATTGTATACTTGTATTTTTTTATGCGTGTTTACATACAATTGCACTATATGAATAAATAAATTGTGTTTATTTTATTCATGAACCACTTGAGTTTACTATATGTAAACTTGTTATGACCTTAGTTGGAGATTAAATCTTGGATGGTAATGGGAAGCACGCTAGCGACCTACTTCGATTTCGGGACTAATCAAAGACTATGTGTCATTAAAGTTATGAGATTATAGTAAACTAGTTCATATTGCCTAAATAAAACTTCTGATACGTTCTTGTATTTTAAATTCCCTATAGTGATGTCAGTTTATTCTAGAGCATGAAAATCTAGTACATGTTCGAAGAACAAGAGGTTCTCGAGCTAGTACATATAATTTTATTAGAGCCTGATATAGGCAACACTGCACAACATAAGCATGATTGTCATGCCTATGTTGTTTGGATAGAAAGAACTATGTTGCTCTTTTGAAATTATTAAGTTCTATGATGGACAACATCACTAGGCAATTTTGCATTTGTGGAAATGCAAAAGAGCTTTGGGATGCCCTCAAAGTAAAATTTGGTAAGCTTTCTATGTCAAGGCTTCATGTCTTGACAATAAGGTTTGACACCTTTCAGAAATGTCCCGAAATTACTATGAGGCAACATCTTAGGATGATGTCTAACATAATTAGTGATTGGGCTGAGGCTGGTCATGTACTTAGCAGTGAGCAACAGATTCACTCTATCATCGGTTCCTAGCCTCTAAGCTAAGAACAGATGTAGATGAACCTTACTTATTCCGACCACTTAGTAATATTTACGGATGTTGTTAGGTACCTTGAATTAGAAGAAGATCGTCTTCTTGCTATGATATCTTAGCTCATTTGATTAGTTTGAATAGCTCTGGGAATAAGAAAAGGAAAGAACAAGGGTTCTTAAAATCCAAAGGCTGAAAACTTAAGATATAAAGTAGATAGCTTAAGGTCTAAGAAAAAGAGTCAGTTTAATATTTCTGAGATGAAATGTTATAACTGGCCTTAAGAAGGGATATTTTGCAAGAGATTGCAATATACTTAAGTAGGTACATTTAAACTCTGATGAGCTTAATGTATCTTCTTGCACCCTCCTTGTTGAATCACATTCTATATGAATGATAGATTCAAGAGTAATAGACCATATAGCTAGAGATCATGGTTCATTTGTTGAATATCGACAATTGTCGACTGGAACAATAACTATTTTGTTGGTAACAACTCGTCTGTGGATATAAAAGGTTTGGACACTTGTAAATTGCACCCGCGTGGTTAGTGTCCTCTCTTTTTACATGACATGTTGTTTGTTCCAAATATTCATTTGAACCTGATTTTTGTATCTACTTTGATATCTTTAGGTTTTTTATTGTCATATGAGAATGACATTGTTAGGTTATATTTGGACAATGCCTATTATAGCCTTGAATAAAACCTTTCGGTACTAAGGCTATAACTGAATTTCTATTTCAATTAGTCTACTTTGACATATATGGTCAAATGAATGTGAGGGCAACACATAGTGCATATTACTTCATCACCTTAATTGAGGACTATTTGTGATATGGTCTGATATACCTGATTTTTCACAAGTCAGAGGCATTAAGTTGTTTCATGACATGCGAGTTTTGCTGAAAATCAGAAGGATAGAAAGATAAAGGCTTTGCGAACTAATCGCGGTCGTGAATATCTTTCTGATGAATAGTAGAGCACTTTATGTTATGAAAGGAATTGAACATTATTGTCCATTCCTTGTACATCCCAATAGATTGGGGTTGCTGAAAGGAGGAATAGAATCTTTCTTGACATGGTTAGATCTATGATGGCAGAGGCAAATTTGCCAATATGGAGATGTGCTCCTAACTGCCATATATGTTCTTAATCATGTACCCTCTAAGTCTGTTACTACCATCCCTGATGAAATATGGACATATCGGTAATCCGATTTATCCTATTTTAAGCTATGGGGTATGTGTCCTACGTCTATTCTATCTCAAGTGCTTTCGGTATACTAGGACCGACAGGTAGAACAAGTGTCCTTATAAGGTATTTTGAAATATCTAAAGGATACAAGTTCATATGTGAACTGGACAACGGACAAGTAATAGAATTTGAATCATATAATGTTATTTTTTGGAGAATGAATTTCTTAGATTGAGAGAGGTTAGTGAAAACCTTGATCTCTATGAAATAGTTGAGCCAGAACCTTTTAGACCCCTTCTTCTGAGTGGGAGAATTGAGACAGAAAGTTAGTGGGAGTGCAGAACTTATGCCTAGTATTAGTATGGTTCCTAGATATGATAAATATATGAGAGATATTTATCAGAATCAGGAATTTTGTAGGTCTAGTAGAACTAGCATACCACGCTGACGATTTGATATCGAAGGTGAGGATAATGCATACTTGGTAATCCAAGTGAAGTTCTGCTAACCATTATTCAGGATAAAGATAAACCCAGAAATGTGTCTGGTGCTCTGTCATCTCCATGAAAGATTGAGTAGATTAATGCGATAGAGGAAGAAATATCTTCCATGACCAAAAACCAAGTTTAGAATCTGGTTGATCTACCTAAAGGACGTAAGACTATTGGGAATAAGTGGATTCTCAAGGTCAAGAGCAATGCAGACAACAGTGTTGAAAGATACAAAGTTTGTCTGGTTGCATAGGGATTCAAGCAACATGTAGGAATTGTCTATGAGGAGATTTTTGCTGCTGTTGTTAGATTCACGTCCATTAGGGTCATTTTCGCTATGATTGCTAACATGAATCTAGAATTACATCATATGGATGTTAAGATTGCTTTTCTCTGTGGAGAATTGGATGAAGTAATCTATATGATTCAGCCTGAGGGCTACATCCAAAAAGGCTGCAAACAGAAGGTTTGCAAATTGAATAGATCAATTTATAGCCTTAAGCAATCGTCTAGATAGTGGTATGTTCGTTTTCATAATACTATTGTTGGCCATGATTATATTATGATAGATGAAGACCACTGTATGTATGTTAAGCGATCATGTAAGATATTTGTCATCATCACTTTGTATGTTGATGACATACTCTTGGCCGTAAATGACATAGGCCTACTTGTCAAAATCAAAGTTTGATTTTCTTCCAACTTTGATGAGATAGACATGGATAAAGCTGATTACATACTCGAAGTTATAATTTCGAGGAATCGTTCGAAGAGGACAGTGTCTCCTTCACAAGAGATATCTGTTCGTAAAGTAGTAGAACGTTTCAATTGTGATCATAGTAATCCAAAGTATGTCCTATTAGTAAATGGTCATAATTTAAATAAGGTTTTGTGTCCAACTACGACTAAACAAATAGGGAATATGGAAATGATTCCCTGTGCCAATGCAGTTAGTTGTCTTGTGTACGCAATATTGTGTACGCAACCTGATATTTACTGTGCTATGTGCATTGTAAGTAGATATCAATAGAATTTAGGCTATGTTCACTAGAAAGCTGTCAAGGGAATTTTAAAGTATTTGAATGCTATTACAGAATACTCGTTGTGAGTATTCTGTGACAATCAAGTCGTTGTAGCTTATGCGAAGGATTTGTGTTTTCATTGCAGGGTTAAGCGTAGAGTTACTAAATTTCATTAGAAATTTAGAAAATTCTAAAAGATTGTGTATGAAACATATATCTATGTGTGATATGGTTGTAGACGTTATGACCAAAGCATTATCTCAAAAAGTGTTTGAGAAATGTGTAAAGTCATTAGTTTACTACAGTTTCAGTTATAAATAAGAAGTTTTGTTTTTGGCAATATGAACACCTTGTGTATCATGTCAGACAGAAAAGTAGCCCACTCACACGGGTGTTTACCTCAGTGGGAGTCAAATGTGTTGATTCTTGATTGAGTTGAGGTAGCTGTTGGATATTTTAGATGTACAATATCCTACAGCGATAATGCCGTCTTGCTATGAGAGCAAGATTGTATTGGAGTACAGTAATGAGTTACTGTATTTGGACTTTTTTGTAATCCATATGATAAGAATAAGTGGATCTTATCGTACCGTCTGTCTTAAAGCCTAGAGTTAAGCTGTGGCTATGACTCTAGTATGGTGTTGAATGACATGTATTCCTATTAGTTGGAATTTACACCATAATACGAGAATATGTATCTTGTGTGCTGTTCGACCATCGGATGGGATAATAATGTTCATTGATTTCACTATCCCTAGTGTGAGACCGTGTTTCGAGAACTGTGGTTCCCGATATATACCCTTAAGATCCTAAACATATTCTGGAAGTATGATTTAGTGCTGCTATCTTAGTTAGTTCATGAAGAGGTTATGACATATTGATTCGACCTGGCAGGACTAATTAGAAAAGCGGCTAAATCATTATGGAAAGAATATTGTTAAGGGAGAAGGAACTCTGTCCATCACATTTCGAGGTTCGTTGTTCAGGTATACCAGTTGTATTGAAAAGTACAATAGTGAACACGAATAAAATTGTTTGAAATCATTGTGTGAACAATGGAATGTGATATGAGTCCTGGGGTAAAAGCACACTTTATTATATGTGAGATGTGGAGATGCTACTATTCAGCTCGCTCGTGTGTTGGTGCTTCTGAATTTTAGCTCAACGGACTCGACGTGTGCTGGTCGCACGACCGCCTATATATAAACCGTTATCTGTACATTGTTGACTGTGGTCAATAATGAATGAGTGTAAATTTTGGTCATGGGCCCAAATTTCATCCATTGTCAATTGTGATTGATGATGAATGAGTGGGAGATTGTTGGACTCCGGGCCCGGATTGCATTCATCATTGTGCAAATTTGGGCTCGGGTCAATTGGGCTCGGATATTGTACCGGTTAGCGAACCAGCATTATCCGTATGGATAGGCGCTGACGTCAGCGAATGGATAAGCACTATCCTAATGGATAAGCTTGAAAGTAAGCAAGCAGCTTAGTCAGCTGCTTACGTAGCTGCTGACTCAGCTGCTAGGTTCAGGCTTGCAATGCGTTGAACCACGTGATGAGCCACGTGGCGATACGTGTCAGCTGCTTGTCAGCAGCTTACGTTCAGCTACTTCCAACCCTATAAATAGGGGCTCCCCGTCAACCGTAATCAGTGCCACGTGCCACGAGCTTCGAGCTACGGGCTACGAGCCACGAGCGGCCACACGCTGGTCTAAACCGTTTACGAGCGGGCCCTGCCTTCGGGCGGGCCCAGCTCGACGGTTTATGAGCGGGCCCTGCCTTCGGGCAGGCCCAGCTCGACGGTTACGGGAGGGCCCTACTCCCGGGCAGGCCAAGCTCGACGGTTATGGGCGGGCCCTACCCACGGGTGGGCCCTGTCGAGATAACCACTTGTGTAGGAAAATATCAGTTTAATACTTGATATTTTCCAAGATATACGGATAGGTCCAGTCGTGGAAAATAGGCTCTGGTTCGTTTTCGTAACGTGATCGGACCTCGACCAGCGACTCACCTACACGTTGCGGGCCTCAACAACTGATCAAGACCAATGGACTTCAAGACCTGTAACGTATTCGCTACAACAAGTAAGTACGATTTAATTAATGTCTGTCATTTAATTAAATAGGATTCGAATGTAATTATGTGTTAATTACATGCGGAAACCAACAAAAATAAACTTTTCTCTAAAATAAAACATAAAACTCGTAATGATATATCTAAAGTAATATATTTTTTCTCGTTTCTATCGATATTACTTTAGGAAAACACTCATTAGAATGCACATATTAATTCAACTATGTGAATACTCGCTGGTTAAATCAATATATATTAAGTTAACATTTATAAATCATGACAAAATTTTCTCCTACAAATATATAATATTCGAACACAAAGATATTTATTATACGTAGATGTTGGATTGCTAATTCGTGGTCATGTCTGCCGGTCAATCCCCGCTACTCTTTGCCAAAGTTGGAGCTGTTCAATAAAAGCAGGATTTCTTCAAGTTTTGGCCGACTTGGCCGATAATAAACTAAAGGTGTCGTTTTTGGAATTAATTGGCGTTGACGAGACAGATGAACCTCGTCTGACCTTTGAACGGAAAGAGTTTATGTAATATTGGTCACCGAATTGAACAAATCAATTTTCAAAATCCTTCTGGATGCGGCATAAAATAAAATAATATGTTCGGGCATCTGATTTTAAAAAAAATTGGCATGATTTATACTAGTGAAAAATTAGAAATTTGTAGGAAATTAGCCAGCGGGCCAAGGAAACAGTAACATATCCAATGAGCGAATCAAATAATCAGAGTGGCTCAATATCATGGGATTGGTATGGGCTTAAGTAATTGGGCCGTAGAATAAGAATCAGCTATTTTCCAACTAGGATAATTATTATTATAACATTAGAATATCATATTTCTACTTTATATCTTAGTTTTTTAGATTTATTTTAAAAGTATTTTTTTTGTTTATATCTAGATGTTTACTGAACTGCCTAATGCAAATTCATGTCTTAACACAATCTGCATTTTATACAACATTTGATTTCATTTGGCCATTCAACTTCTTCTTTCATGACCACATAAGAAATATATACACCAAAAGTCCACTTTATTGCTATATGTTAACAATTGACACTTGTGATTTTTAAGGAAAACATAGAAACACACTCAAACTGAACTTGGATGCGTCCTGGATATTCAATTCAGAGAACCCCTCTCTTGCGATGATTGTCCGGAGCCATAGTGGATGACACATCGAAGGTGTTCATACAACCTTGACCAAGGCAGCAACGGCTATAGAAGCTGAAAGGGTTGAGCACGACGGTGCAGGTCTTGCACCGAAGCGATGCATAGGAGAGAGAGCATGGGGATGTCGGGTGGTGGCGCGTAGGGGAGATGCACGCAGCAAGGGGGGTCCGGGTCACACACTTGCTCGCCTCCACCTTTGTCCTCGGCAAGACATTCCACGCCATCTTGACCCCATTTTGATCCGCCCTGGATTCGTGCTCGCTATGTTCGACGTCGCCTAGTTTTTTTTTTTTTTTAGGTTTGCGAATTGGGAAATTCGATATAAATTAGGATTTTTTTAACTTAATTCGCGACAGCGATAATGATTTGGATTAGGGGAAGAAGAAATGGAGGGGTTTGATTAATTTTTTTCTCTGGTTGGGTTGTTAGTTATTGAAGGATTTCTCGCGCGATTAACGCATAATCGCGCGTTAATCCTTCGCACAATTAACGAACTAATACATTAATTAAAACAAGGCTTACTTGTTTTAGCGTGTTCCCGAAGGACCGTTGCGACGAGGTATTGCTACCGGTCGGTTCATGATTACGAACGAATCGGATACGTGAACGTTTTTTCCACGAATGGCCTTGATCCGCAAATTCTAAGACCTATAGGGACTAAAAATGAATTTCGTCCCTCTATGTGTAAATGTGGATAAGGGTGGCCGAAATTACTTAAAAGTCACCAGCTTCCTCCCCCTTTCATAGGAGAAACCCAAGAATGCCAACACACCCATTTGGGTGACTAAGGCTCCATGTGGCAAGCCAACAAATGGCTTTGGTGACTCATTATTTTCCAAGTCAATCTCTTGGAAAAGGCTGATGGGTCAAGCAAAATAGGTCCAATAATATGTGCCCATTTAATTCCAAGTCCAACATCTCCCACTCACACATTATTGACCATAGTCAACAAAGTCTCAGATTTTTACTTAGCAAGGATTTCGTGCGACCAGCATACATCGAGTGTGGATAGCTAAACTCAAGAGCACTCACAATGGCCACATGAATTGTAGCATCTCGATATCCTCATTACGTATTGTATGCCTTATCCTAGGTTTCATCTCATATCCCATTGTTATCACATGTGATTTCAAACAATTTGTTCGCGTTCACTATTGTATTACACATAACATAATAGGTGCACCGGAACTACGAATCTCAGGAATATGATCGATGAAGAACCTTCTCCTTTATAAGTATTTCTTCCATCATGATAATGCCTACTTTTCTAGTCAGTATTTCCAGGTCGAATTATGAATCATGACCTTTTCATAGACTTTCTAAGCTAGCAGCACAAAATCATACTTCCGAAATGCGTTAAGGATCATAAGGATAGTGTCTTCGAAAACCAAGTTTTCGAAATTGGTCTCATACCAGGGAAACAGAAATCACTTTATGATTTCCCATCCATTGGTCGACTAAGCAAACATGGTACTATCCACGTCCTATGATGTTCATTCCTCCGAAAAGGAGCGCATGTGATACACAAATTAACATCATACTAGAACAGACATGGATGTTTTACTGAACAACGGCCTTAGTTTACATAAAACTGCTCTAGGCTATCAAGATAGATTAATGATAAGTTCCACTTATTTTTTATCACTCGGATTCATAAAGAATCCTATGCAGCAACAAATACTTGCATTCACAAATCTCGCACTTTAACAAGAACTTATCTTGTAGTTAAGCAAGACGGCATCAATATTTTAAAACTAACACTCGATGTAATAATGTTCATAAAACTGCCTCATCTCAACAAGGAATCAACACATTGACTCCCACTAAGGTAAACACCCGTGTGAGTGGGCTATTTTTCTGTCTCACATGCATTCGTAAATATTAATCAAAATAACATTCACAATTGTATTACTGATATAGTATCAAATTCCATTGAATAACAAATTCAATAGACATTATTTGAGCAAGAAACAACTTATTCACAAATCATGGGACCTATGATATTTCTCAAAATATCATAAGGTACTATCTAAGATCTGCGATCATATCTCACATAGATATGTGTTTCATGCTTACTTCTTCACATATAACAACTAAACATAACATATTTTTATTGGTTCATCTGGGATGGCTTTGAATAAATGGTTGAAGACTCTCTTTAACCATTTAATTTATTGCATAATGGTTACAAAAACCACAGTCTCAATTCTTATAACTGATTAAGAGATAGACACAAGTCTATTCATAGCTACTCCATGAGATAGTTTCTCCTAATAGCAAATAAATATATCCAAATATGAATATTCATATATTCACATCTCATGCCTAAATGGCATTAGCTTAACCCATGATGTCAGGTCTTAACCAAAATGATTGTACTGCAATCATTTCCAAGTACTTTATAATTTTCTTGACCAAAAAGTCAATGTGCTATGTTTGGATTACCATAATCCAAAACATTCGCTTAAAGGACATCCATCACATCCTTTAGCTTATGAGGAATATCTGGATATAAGTCTTTAATCAAGAAAATGACCTTTTAACTTTTAGGGCACATAGGGCTAATATCATCACACTCAAATCGTTAAACTCAAATAATTTCTCGAAATCTTAACTTCGAGTAGTAATGAACTTCTTTAATATCTTTAAATTTCAAAGTTAGTCATAAACCACACTTTGATCTTGTAAAGATATTTCTAGTCAATTTTGACTACATATGTCACTTACATATGACAACAAACCTTTTCAGAGCATTTAGTATTGTTATCACAGTACTCATCAATCAATTCGAAAAATATACGACATATTCATATTATGATCAAATCAAGAAATGACAAGTTTAACACTGACTCACATATAGATTGAGGCTACTTCACAAACTCTATGTTTGGTATCTCAATCTATGGATGCACCCTCTGATCAAACTATATGGGTTTATCCATCCAATTCTCCACTGAGAAATGCAGTCATTACATCCATATGATGTAGCTCTAGATTAGGTAAGTCATTATAGCCAAAATTAACCCAACAATCAGAAATCTCACAACAATAGAGAATGACTCTTCATAGCCAACTCTTTCAGGTTATGTGATACTACTGAAAGTCAAGCATGACTATTTATGCTTAATCTTGAGAATTCATTAATTCTCAAAATGTGCCCCTATAGACAAGTCAACATCAAACTAGTTCTCAAACATAGTTTGACAAGGCATCCAGAATCATCTTATGTTCATTCTCATCGTATAGGATTTTCTAAAAGATGTATCACTTGTATCTTTATACAAGAGAATATTTTTCACGCTTTCAACCTTTAGTCATTGGCATGGAAAAACTTATTCTTTTAGCTTTATGAATTTCCAATTTTTGATAAATATCTCACATATCCATCGTAACTAGAATTCATATCCTATAGAAATTATATTCCAAACTCCCACTGAAGTTTAGAATCCTACTCTTACTAAGCCATAGATCTCACATACTCCCACTGAGATGAAGATCATTGGGATCATGAACTTTTGGATCAACTAGAGGTGGTTAAACATATTTTCCTCCTCCACAAAATCCTCCTACTCGAAAGGAGTGATCCAGATGATCTTAACTTATTAGTTTCATACAAGACGAGTCATAACTCACCTATATCAATTTTGAAAAACTCAATTTTCAAAAATATTATGTAGTTCAAATGATCACTTTTTCATTTGATTTGTTCACTTTCGAACATGTATCAACTTGTTTGATACTTGTAAGCATTTCACAAAGACATTCTTTGTAAGATACTCACACAAATTGATGCAAGATGATCTATCCTCACAGTCTTAACCACATAATTTAGAACAAATTTAATACAACTGACGAAAAAATCTAGTTATTTTGTGAATAGATTTTGTAACTATTTTTCTGTTCTAGAGTCGTTCACATGTAGGTAAATTTGATCTTTACCAAATTACCTTTTAGTTCTATCTTAGTTGGACAATCATGTGTTTTTGACCAACATAGTCCATTCTAGAATAATATAACTTGACATCAACTTCTGACGTTAAGTTATGAACGTAGAAAAATAATTACAATGTAAATCACATAGATCAACATTCCAAATGAGAATCTATTTACTTATAACTATCATAAATAAAGACCTATCCAGAATTTTACTCACAATGTTACTCAACTATCTAACAGAAACTAAGAGTCATTAAAACTTGAACGAACATGGAGTATATAACACGTCATGTAGAAGTAGAATTTTCAGACACAATCTGATTGTATCAATTTGTTTCAACTTCTACTCTTGTATATAAACCAATATTGATGGAAGTTACTCCAATCAATGCTTATTGGGATTCAACAAAGATTTCACACATCTTTGTCACATGGCCTGTCTCAACTTAATCAATCATTTAATTGATATTCAGTTAGAAGAATAGATCTATACAAATTTAATCCACTCAGAAGTGAACTAAATGATTGTCTTGGCAATGCAACTTATCACAAAATACCATATCTTCAGACAGTTAAAATATTTCTTTCCAGAAATATCAGACCTATAAATCCTCCTACCCTCAGAACTTGTTTTTGGGGTTTAGTTCGCTTAGTTCTTACTCTTTTATTTCTTAACTATTCTATTTATCTCAAAGACTTTTGGTCAACCTTATTGTTGCTCACACTAGAACAAACTCAAGTCACATACACTTTAGGATGGACTTTGATCGCTAAGAGACAATTCTCTTTAAGCTTAAGGTGACAACTCACATGATATGCCATAATGTTATCAACATACATTTGGGCTATTCACATGATCAAAACTTGTAGGCATGAAATAATTATTATGCTTAACGTTTAAGCATATAACCAGCCTAAGCTAGCTTGTTGATTGTATTAAATATCTTACATAAAGACATTACAGTTAAACAATCAACTCATAAATTGAGCACATTTTCATAGTCATAGTCTATTGAACCTAGTGTTCTTTCAGCACATAGCTATTTACATAGCTTAAAAAAAATTATGAAAGATACATTGTATGTAAAGAATTAATCAATAATACAAAATAATTTACTATACGTTATAACTCTGAATGATTAAAGTCCTTAACTATCTTATATTTGAAGTAGGTCACGGATATGTTTCCCCTCACAACTCCGAGAGGTAATCTCAAACCCTAATCATTCTAAGTTCTTTGATAGTAAATACAAGTGGATCTTTCTCATGGTAATAATCATGTTATTAAATAAATATTTTATTTAACCAAGATAACATATATCTGTATGATAAATAACCATGAAATATACTCAAAGTTCTAAACACAAATGTTTAAGAACTTTCAACAAGACTTAACAAAAATTTAAATGATTTACACAAAATTAGGAGGATCTAAAGATTACATGACTTGAATTGGCATGGATCCTATGATCCAAAGGCACAAGGATAAGGGAATTCACAATTATATTCCCCAATTGAAAAGTGAGGTACACATCATCAACTTTGCAACTACATTTGAGCATTAAAAGGAAATTTTCACAAAAAATTCACTTTTTATGCTCAATTATCCAATTAGACACTACAAAACGCCTTTAAACGTGCCATATCCAAAAATAGAAAATTTTCATAATTTTCTCATCTTCGTCAACACTAGAAGATGCTTGAACATTTTTGCGTCAATACTCTTCTACAGTCATTACCTCCAGCTTACACACACATATGTATCCTATTATGAACAGAAGTTAAGTTCACTTTCATTAACTTCATGCAATTCTTATATTCCTATAACTAGATATGACACATCAATAACTAGTCACTTGTGTTATGTCTAATCACAACACGTGCTAAACATAAAGCACTCAGGAATATTCTCAAAAAGATATCATCGTAAACTTGCAACACAATGCAGAAGTCTCAGGATAAATACTCGTATTTTTCCCAAGGATCAAAAACATATTTTTTGATCGAAAGCGATGATGTCTTACAACAAGAATTTGTTCACAATTGAGCTATAATACGTAATCAATAAGTCATGTTATTTTGCATATTTTTATCGGTACACATACCTTAAAAATATTTTCTGGACATATTCGAAAAAATTAGGTTTGTCAAAAATTATCATAATAATTTTCCAAACCAAGCCTAATTAAAAGATTGACACAAAATCTTTTATATAATTGAATAAAATCTAATTTTATTCAATAAGACTCATATAATTTCAAGTCCATATGACTCAAAAATCAAACTTAATTAAAAAATACACATATTTTTTCAATCCTATTTAATGTCCAAAATTAAATACAACATCTAATTTTGAACAACCAATCTAAAATATATTTAAGTTCTTAAAATTATAAAAATAACTTTAAAAACTTAATTTAGGAATTAATCTGTAATTTTCAAAATTTTAATTGAATAAAAACTCATTTTATTCAACCAAAATCAATTTTGACTCAAAGTCAAAATTGAACCAAAATCGACTTGGTCGAATTATTAAACCAGTCCATTCGACCGGTTCAATTAAAAAATGACCCGGGGTATAAATATTTCACTAAAATCGTGCAAAATTATATTTTTGCCCCTCCCATTTCTTCCTCCCCTTTCCTTCTTTCTCTCTTTCTCTCCCTGAAGCCGAAAGAGGACCTCCGGCCACCCTACGACCACGCACTCACGGTGGCGAGTCAATAGCCAAAACTGGTCGGGATCAACTCACTATCAAATCCCGAACACGCCTATACCGGTCACGAGGTCCGTCGATCCGGCATTCAGCTTCTCCGAGGAGTTATCCATCCCGACATTACGACTTGAAACTTGCCGAAAAAACAAACCCCGACGACAAAAACGGGCAAAATCACGACGACACAACATCGGATGTTCCTCGGTGATCGATTTCTTATTGTTTACAGGTTGCGAAAACTTCGGAATAGATTGGATTGATTGAAAGTTTGATTTGGGGAAAAAATTGCGATTTAGGGTTCTCTCAGATTGGGGAAAAATGGCAAATTACAAATTAATCCCAAGAACTTCACGTGTTCACAACACGAGGACAAGCCACAGTTCCGCAAAAAACAAATTTCAATTCAGTACCAAGGCTTTTATGCATGCAAGAAGAAGGACAAATCCTTTACCCGCGTGAAAGGCAAACTTCAATTTAGTCCCCAAGTTGTAAATCGAATTACAAATAAAGTAAACAGATTGCAATTTACACCAAAATTGACATAAAACATGATTTTGGGATCAAATAGTCACAATTAAATTTGATTCCAAACATCATACAACAACCAAAACAATACCTAAGCTCGCTCTGATACCAATTGAAGGATTTCTCGCGCGATTAATACATAATTACGCGTTAATCCTCCGCACAATTAACGAACTAATACGTTAATTAAAACAAGGCTTACTTGTTGTAGCGTATTCCCGAAGGACCGTTGTGATAAGGTATTGCTACCGGTCGGTTCACGATCATGAACGAATTGGATACTTGAACGTTTTTTCCACGAATGGCCTTGATCCGCAAATTTAAGACCTACAGGGACTAAAAACGAATTTTGTCCCTCTTGTGTGTAAATATGGATAAAGGTGGCCAAAATTACTTAAAAGTCACCACCTTCCTCCCCCTTTTATAGGAGAAACCCAAGCATGCCAACACACCCATTTAGGTGACTAAGGCTCCATGTGGCAAACCAACAAATGGCTTTGGTGACTCATTGTTTTCCAAGTCAATCTCTTGGAAAAGGCTCATGGACCAAGCAAAATGGGTCCATTAATAGGTGCCTATTTAATTCCAATTCCAACAGTTATGATATTGATTTTGGTTAATTTGATCTTGTTGTTTTTGTTTTTTTTTTTGGTGTTCTTGGTTAAAGATGGAAGAAGATAATGTTTTATTTTCGGTTTAAAAGTATTTTGATTTTTTTCTAAGAAAAATGAATTTTGATATAATCGAAGAATCCCAAAATCTATATTTGCCAAATCTTAGGAGGGAGTTCAAGCAAATCAAAACTCAAGGATTAAAATATTTGTCAAAAATTGAAAACTTTTTACTGATTGGTTTACTAAGTCTAAGGGGTTAGATAATTTGTCTAGTCATAAATCTTCCTCGAAAAATTTGAAGATATTTTTTTTATGACTCTATGGATTAAATAAAGTTCCAACCTTAATCTTAAAAAAAAATAAACAAATTTTACAATGGATTTAATGGCTAGAATTCAGTTCATTACTTGAGGTATTGATAATTCTTTCAATGAGCGGCTTAACAATATTACATGAGGTATTGATAATTCTTTCAATGAGCGGCTTAACAATTTTAGGTATTGATAGATTATAATTTATGAATTATATGTGGATATGTGTATTTAAAAAATTATTTGTTATTAAGATGATGATCCACATATAATTCTTAAATTACAATCTATCAAAACTTTGAATTGTTCAGCTGCTTATTGAAAGAATCTTGATAACAAAGTAAAAGTCTATTATAGTACCTTATAATTCCGAAATTTTTTATCATTACTTTGTGATTTAAATTTTTTTGATTAAATGATAAAGAACTTTTTATTGACACTATTTATTTTTACAAAAATACCCCAAGTATAATAAGATAAAATTATCTTAAATTATTTATCAAAACAAATAAAAAACTATGTCAATTTTTTTCCGCTATTGTGATATTTTTCATTTTTACCCCAAATATTAAAAGGAATTTTCACCAAATTTCTGATCAGGTGGAATGAAGAGAGTTTAGTATTAATCTACTTGCTAATATAGAAAAAGAGAGGAACGAGTAGGTCAACAGTTTTCTGCGGGTAGTTGAGGTCAGCAATATCATCTTTACGTGGAAAGCTGTAATGTTCCTGGTTAAAGGATTATAATTAGGAACATAATTTGGTAGAAATTGGGGGAAAAGAGAGATTAGAATAGAAGAGAGGAGAATAGAAAAAAAAACAACAATTTCTTAGTATTGATATTCAAGTATCAAGAATAGTTTTCGAGTTCCCATTCGCGTACGGAGTCACATGCATTGTCGTCCGGTCAACTGACCCTATCTTACTTTTTTTTTATAATTCATTATATTTTTTAATATATATCTTCATTAAAATTTAAAAATTGACCCCAATAAAAAATTATTACACCTATAAATTAAAATAAAATATTAAAAAAATAAAAATTTAAGTTGAATACATGAAACCAATCGACTTTGCACAAAATGGAATCAGTCCACCGTTACAGAAGAGGCTATGACTCATCGCCGTATTGAGCAAATTGCCTTTATTTATTTAATTCTTCGCATGCGAGGTTCCCGTCAAATTCCACATAAAACGAAGTTCCCATTAAACAAACCATCACTCTCCACGTAAAGCTATTACTAACTCTACATATATATGTACCTCCCCAGTAGACAAGAACAACATGCTAAGTTCGCCAAAACAAAGAAAAAAACTGTTTAATTGTACTTGATCGATCTGAGTCCAGCTAGAGAGAGGAAAGGACAGAGTGAAAATGATGGCCACCCAGAACTGTACCAAAGATGGAGAAGAAGAAGCATGCCTTGATGCGATGCTACTGGTCAACGCCCACGTCTTCCCTCTTGTCCTAAACACAGCCCTAGAGCTAGACCTCTTTACCATAATATCCAGAGCCGGCCCCGGCGCTTATGTCTCGGCCGCCAAGATTGCCGGCCACCTTCCGACGCGAAACCCCGACGCTCCGGCCATGCTTGACCGGATGCTTCACCTCTTTGCCAGCCATTCTCTTCTCAACTTCTCTCTCAGGTACCTCGACGACGGAAAGCTCGTGAAGCTCTACGGGCTCACGCCGGCTTGCAAGTTCTTCCTCCGGGGTGAAGATGCCGACGCCAACTTGATCAAGGCGTTGACCCTTTCTCATAAGCCTCCCGTGAAGCAGACTTGGTAAGGGCTAAAACTCCCATAAGTTCTTTGAAATGGTTTTAGTGTAAGTGACTATGATTTTTTTCTTTAAAGGACATTCTTTTCGTAAATAACATTGATTCGGTGGATTATTTTTTTTAAGTAAAGTTGGATTAGTTCCCAAAATAATAACAAGAGAGGTTACATCAACTGCGTCTATGTAACACACCCAAAAAACTAGTTACTCAGAAATTAGAGCTTAAAAATTATAATTGTACAAAATCTCCAAATTACATCTGTGGATCTAAATTTTTATGGAAGAAATCGAGAAAGTGAGATGTCCGCTATTTTTTTTAACTATGTGCTGAAACATTAGAACGAGTACATTAAGATAGGTTTACCCTCTTTAAATTATCTACATAAACATGTGACGAAAATGAAATAGAGTGTCAAAAAGGGCATAGTCACAACCAATAGTCAGAGCATGTTTTTTGATAGTGTGTCTTCACCCGATTTTCCTCTATAAAAGTATGTTATATATGTGCCATCTAGTCTTGGTCAAGTAGACTTCGTGCTCAACTGATCAAATTTGTCTACGGGTGCTCCTAGCTAATACTACGATTTACACATAAAAGAGCTAGGGAGGAATTGACCTCTACCACCACCTATCACTAACCACTCTCCCATGCTAGCTCGAGTTCAAAAATTAGAGCCTAAAGATCTACAACAAGGTAACTACAACATCTAATGCCTTTGGAAAAACTCCATAACTAATAACCAGCTGCATCTCTGATAACTCTTCCTACATTACAAACTTTTGGATTGCCAAGTGATGTACCATCGGTATTAAACTTGATGAATCGGGGTGGAGATGTGCTACGATATAAATACTTTGCATATTGGTAGGTTTGGAGTATTTTAGTGATGCATAACATGGACAAACTCTTGTGCCTATAGAGATGTAAGTGAAAAGGAGGGGGAAGGAACCTTTAACGCATCCATTTTGGAAGATAACGACATTTCACCACTTCCTTAGCCACTAACATGCAGAAATAAAGACAATCGTCCATGGAAGACCTCAATATTTTTACTAGTAGCTATAATGTTTTCTTGAATCTAAGCCCTGTAATCCATCTTTGTGAGAAAATCAAACTTTCTGGAATGTAACAACACATCTTATACATTCCTTGAAAACTTGCAATCACGAAAAAGGTGTATTAGAGTATCTTCCATAGTAAGGCACATGGACATGTACTTTAGCTAGCCAAATGCATCCGAATTTGCTCTACATTGGTCATCAATCTACTATGCAAAAATAACCAAGGGAAAATACATACCCGCTCAAGAATATTTAGAGACCAATGAAACTCTTTATGGGCAGCATCTAGTTATCCACATAAATCTTGGTACATCAACTTCATAGAAAATTGGTCATTTGAGGTAAGCTCCCATGTCAACACATCTTTTATTATAAAAACAAATAATAAATCAATAACCATAAGCAAATTAGTTGTTGTGCTTATAGTAGCTCTGCTAGGCATATCATATCACATCCTTCTTCTGATCACTAATAATCTACAAAAGTCTTTACTCCATCTGACAAAAGGTAACCTACAAGATGATTACTCTAAGCAAAAATAATAACCAAGGATCATACCAAAATGAAATACCCAAACTATTTCCCATATTATATTACAATTCTTGCATTAGAGAAGGTTTACCTTAACAATTGCTTTTCAAGTCATAGATCTTTTGAACTTTGATTAAATTATATCAATACATGTGGGTCCCTTAACATACTTACTGATGAGAGTTTGTGCCCTTAATAACTTCTTGATTCTGTAAGAGTTATTATAGGAGTTTGGAAAAAGATGTCATATTACCCATAACAATATGGATAATCGTAACTAAGTGCGATGAAGCAACTATTTATGTGAGAATATCAATAGACAAGAAATCAACCCACTTTAATATTATAATAGTATCTTCACTAAACTTTAAATCAAATGAACAATCAAATTTTTACGTTGAGAAACAAACACTTAAGACATGACCGTTTGTCAATTTGGTTAAATTGAATTGGTTCGAATTCAAATTTATAAAACCTTAATCTGTATTCAATTTTTCTTAGGAGGAACTGAATTCAAATTATTAAATATCAAAATTATAGTCAAATTCGATCAAGTTCGAATTGATTCGAATAAGTGTTAAACATTTTTTGAAAAAAAGAAATAAACTAAAGTTTGGATTTATACTTAATATCCCAAAATAAATTATCTATTTATGGTTTAATGATTTCATGGTTTATGGTTTAGTAGATAATTGAATTTAAGATTTGGACTTTCGTAGATAATTGAGTTTATGGTTTAGAGTTTAAGGTTTGGAGTTTGAAGTTTAGTGTTAAATACATAACTGAGTTTAGGATTTAGGATTTTATGATTGAAGATTTAGAGTTCAGTTGATAATCGAGTTTGAAATATTTTTACACCAACTTCATGTGGATGCATCAATATTAAATGATTAGTATAAGTACCAATCTATTTTTTATTTTACTTTACTCTTATTTGTTCTACTTGATGATATAATTATATAGTAGTATGACTAGTTATATGATAAATATATCCAATTTATATAACTCAGTTTTTTAACAAGAGAAGTAGAGAATTAAGATTGAAATGCATAAATTTAAAGAATAAAATGTGGTTTTTATAGCATTTAGAAATAATTTTAAGTTTATAAAAAAAATTAAAGTACATACAATAAAAAAATATAGGTATTAAAATAGTACAAAAAAGTGCACACAACCTCCTCCCCACCACCCCCCCTTTTTTAAATTTTTGTGAGCAAACTTAATGATTTTTTGAATTTCTAAAAATATACAAGCGAATTTAAATAATTTGAATAGAATTTTGAAATAAATTCGTATTGAATTTTCGGGTTTGATGAATTATAAAAATCTTAAAACGTATTCAATTTATTTCATAACGAATTTGAATCAAATTTTTGACGAGTCGAATTGGAAACGAATCGAATCAAAATTTTTTTCCGAATGAAATTATGTTGAATTGTGAATTGGATTGTAACAATGGGCAGGTCTGCAAACACTGTACACTTGTAATCAACAATATCATAATCTCAATAAACCCGAGTATTAATAATCCACACCTTATTTTGTGCAGGTTAAGTATGAAGGATGTGATATTGGAAGGCGGTAATTTTTTCAATGGAGAGCATGGAAAAACCATGTTTGAGTACATGAACCAAGATCCGGAACTGAGCGTCTTCTTCAACGAGGCAATGGCTGGCTTCTCTAACACTGTCGTAAAGGAAATTCTGGACAAGTACAAAGGGTTTTTAGGGATTGGCTCGATGGTTGATGTTGCTGGTGGCATCGGTATAACCTTGAACATGATCATCTCCAAACATCCCAAGATTAAGGGGATTAATTTTGACTTGCCCCACGTCGTCAGTAATGCCCCCTCGTACTCTGGTAATTCACATCTTACCCATGGATTATGATATATTTATTAATTTTTTGATCACTCAGTATT
>SOPF01027904.1:457268-485854 GCA_012979155.1 Hypericum perforatum
TGGGTCCTCTATATTCATTTCCTCTTCATCAGATTCAGAAGTTTGCAATACATTTGGCCCCTCTACATTTGGACCCTCTACATCAACACTTGGCCCCTCTAACTCATCTTCGGATTCTCGGTCATCTCTATCTTCATCCAAGTCAATGGTGCCTTCACTATCTGAGCTCCAATTTTCTTCTAGAACTTCATTTGGATCATCAGGTTTAAACTTGTCAGAAGCTAACCTTTTGCTAAGCTCTTGTACAGGTGTTATATTGTCTCCATCCTCTATCCCATAAACTTCAGTGACCTCAAAGTTACTTTCATCCCTAATCATATCCATAATTTGCGTATCATCAAAAACTTCTACTAAACCATCATCCCCGACAACCCCACCCTTCTTGTACCACATTCGAAAGTGTTGGATACCTAACACTTTCTTATAAAATCTGTGAACATCCCAATACCCAAATCTATCAAGCTCATAGCCAACATCCGTTTCATAGTGATTACCTCCAACATACTGTCTGCCTCCTCCATCATCCTCCCATTGTCCACCAAAGTTGAACCGAATGCGGATTCTTTCAGCCATTTTTTCAACCTGTACACAGAAGACCACATGCACATCTCAATAAGCATCTCAATAAAGCATAATAAGAAGATGCAATAACCCTAAACCCAAACCCATAAACCTAGAACTCGTAAACCTATAAACCCAAACCCATAAACCTAGAACCCGTAAACCTAGAACCTAAACATTATAACCCTGAACCCGTAAACCTAGAAATCACTGCTGATACAAAGATTCAATAACCTTAAACCCAGAAGACAATCCAGAAGCCCACATGCAAATTTCGAAACTTAAACTACACGAGTGAATAGAGCCGAAAGGAAGTCGAGGTTTGAGGACTCACCGTGAGTTAGGAACCAAGTTTGAGGACGCATGCACGATTTTTAGGCCAGCATCTCAGAGTCGAAAGGAAGCCAAAGAGAAGAGAAGTGGAGAAGAAGATTGAGAGAGAGAGGAGCCCGGGAAAAGGAAAAGAGGAATGGGTAGGAGAGGGAGGTTGATTTTTAAAATGGGTTTTGGGAAAGTATAAAAAAACAAAGGTCAACTCGGTCAACGGACTAGGGACTAAATTGATATTTGCCATATTACGTCAGCATGCCACGAAGCAAACTTATCCAGTCACGGGCGAGGTGGCGTGCCACGCGTGCGAGAAAACACAGTCATTCGGATTAGGACCGTATGCTGTCAAAAATTGGATAACCACAGGGACTAAAAGAGAAATTTTAAACCACACGTCCTAAACGCGAAAAACGTGAAACCACAGGTAGGTTAAGTGTACTTTTCCCTTAATATTTTTATTCAATCCCAACAGTACCACTTTTAAAGAAGTTAATAGTTCTTTTATCATTTATCCAAAGATTCATTTTCCTATTGTTTATAGAACAACATTTACCCGGTCATTATAGAAAAGAGAAACTGTTACAGTTCTCGAGTTCAATATAATTTTGCAGGATATATGTCACAACTGGAGTGATGAAAATGTGGTGAAAATATTCAATAACATATACAAGGTTTTACCAGACAAAGGAAAGCTGGTAATAATAAGCATAATCATCCCGGAAACACCTCAATCTACCAAGGTGTCTCAGTGTGCTTCGGCTTTCGACAATTCAATGCTGACCTTACACGGAGGAAGACAAAGAACCGCTAAAGAATATGAGATCCTAACTAAGAAAGCTGGATTTACCAATTTCGACGTTGCATGTGTCGCATGTGGTATTTGGGCAGTGATGGAATCTTACAAGTGAGGAACGATTGATATACATTGCAATCATCGTCCGAACATTTTCTAATGATAATTGTGATCATCATCTTGATCCGAAACATAAAAAGAAAAAAAAAATCCTGACCAAGACAGCTAGATTTACCAATTTCAACTGTGGTATATGGGTCGTGATGGAATATTACAGCTGGAGGTTCCCTCGATAATAATAATCTCTATTTTGAGATTTAATCCTAGTTGCTCTCCTTGTGCAACTATCCCCATGTTTTTGAACATTATTTTTACGGTATTAATAAAATTCCACCTACTTAGAACAAAAAAAATTACCACGACGTTTATTACTCCTTGTAAATAAGTCCCTCCTGAAACATTAAAATGCCTAAATATGAATCCATAGAATTCTAACTACATAAAAAAGTTTTCATCATCAAATATATTTACCGAGTTGAACCAAATTATTAACTATTTGACTTCCAAGATATCATATGTAAAAGAGGTTCACATTTATATTTCATGTTACAGAAGATAACTCAATTTTCATAATATTGCATTGCGATAACCTTATGACTTGCTTATGAACGAAATGACCCAGCTCTGAGTTATATAAGATAGAAAATTTTCAGAATTTCACAATACCATTCTCAATGATTAAAAGGCAAACAATTTCAAAATTATAACATGTTAAAAAATGTAACATACTCTCAAATATTGATGTTTGTTACAAATTAGAGATTTAAATAGGTTCTATAAATAAATATAAATAGATACAATTTTATTATCACACGATTGTCCAAATAAGAAGAACAAAATTATAATTAAGTGTAAGCATTAAAGATGTCAGAATAATTTATCCAAAAATAGTAAAGACAATTATATCTAGGTAAATATTTCTCTATAAAAATCCACGTAAATAATAACATAGAATAAAAAATGAAATACTATCATTTAACATTCCACTTTAGTAAACTTTAGTAGCTTATCGTTCTTCACATTGTGTAGTTTTAAAATATTTGTCCAAGTGACATAAATTTCCGTAATTGACAATCTAAAATAATGTCTTGGACCTAAATACCCTCAAATATGATTAAGAAAAATTTAGTTATAAACTATTCATCAAAACGAATATGAAAAGTATATCGAAAAATCATTTTTTGCTCTGGTAATACTTTTCATATTTTTTTATTTGTTTAAAAAAGTTTGATTTAACTAGATTTGAGGAGATATATATGTGTGTATATATATATCCGAAAAAGTTAGTCAATCAGTGGAATGCCAGTTAGAAATTTTTTATCACTTTGTATATTTGAAAACTATAGAATAGTGGAATCTTCTAAGTGCAAAACCACAGAACGATTATATGTGAACGATGCTCGAATAAGTACGTTCTCCTTCCTACCACTTGAGGCTTCCACACATTTTCGCACCTTTTTGTCCACAACCCCACGAACTGACACGCGCCAATTGTGAAGCAATCGGAGCCCCCATGTACCCAAAGAACTAGGAACCTATCACTTTAACAATTTTATAATCCTCCAAACCCACAAATGCAACCAACAAACAAAAAACGGAAAGAGAGTTGTTTCAGTTTTAGAAAAGATCTCAAACAATAATATAAAAGTATTAAATATTTGTTAAAATAGAATTATCACCATTTAAGTATTTTGTAGAACTCAAAACTAAATTAATTTACTCCGTAAATATTAATGGAAGAAGATTTCATAATCATCATTTTTGGTCACACACATCCGTTCACAATGTACACCAACATTCTCCACTTCTCCTAAACCCACCTCCCCTCTACTCTCCCTAATCTCTTCCTCAACCCAGTGCAGCTAAGTATAGTTTGACGGTCGGAAAAAGTCTATTCAGGATACACCTTTTTTCTATTCTCTACTTGTAATGTGTGTTAAGATGTTAGTGAGTCTATTTGTCATATGTTATTTGATTGTGAACATGTCATAGCCTCTTGGTTTACTTGTTACTTTAGTCATACTTTCTCCATCAATACTTGTTTTCTTATTTTGGCCACTGGCTTGCTGATGTCTTTAAACTGTTGGATAACGATGTCACTACTCATCTTGTTCATCTAGCGATGTATCTTTGTTGGCACATTTGGAATGCTCGCAATAAGTTTATCTTTAAAAGTGTGCAAATTGATCCTATCGTGACAGCTAACTTAACTTCCTTTGCTTGTTTGGAATATGAACAGGTAGTTTTTGACCCTCCTAGATTTGAAGAAGTCCCAATTTTGCATCAACAAAAATCATGTACGACCAAGCTTTCGTTTGCTGGTAGAGCCACGCTCTTACAAGCTGTACTTGCTGCTTTACCTAATTATGCTATGCAGATTACCAGATTACTCGTGAGCATTTGTGATGACATTGAGAAATGTCAACGTCACTTCCTGTGGGGCTCCTCGGAGTCTATGAATTCTGCATATCCGTTGGCATGAGATAGAGTGTGTTCGCCTAAATCCCATGGGAGATTGGGATTGAAGAATCTTTGTCAACAGAATTTAGCTTTGCTTATGAAGTTAGCTTGGAATCTCATCACTGATAGATCTCCTTTGTGGTTGCAGGTACTCTAGAGTAAATATATCAGAAAGAACATGCTATTTCCAGAGATTTGCGGCACCAAAGCGAGCTTGCCACTATGAAAAGAACTTGTTTCACTTTGGCCTACTATGATGAAAGGAGTTCAATGGTCTATAAGGGATGGTCGCAGCATCAATCTCTGGCATGATAGATGGCTGGACAATAAGGAAGTCTTTGCCCTCCGTAGCATAGCACCTATTCCTGACGAGATCTGACATATGATGGTTAGTGATGTTGTGGATGCCAATAGAGAGTGAAATTGGAGCTTTCTTGGGCAGTATCTTCCCAAGAAAGTTCTGTTAGTTGTGGCTAGAGTACCCACACTGAAGACTAGTAGCAGGCAGGATAAAATCAAGTGGAGCTTAACTCAAGATGGCAGATTCACTACCAAATTAGCCTATGATTTATTAATGGGTTATGAATCTACATCTTCCGCCACCTTCTGGTCTAGTTTGTGGAAATGGAGAGGACCTCAAAGGCTTAAGAAGGTCCATTGGTTAGCGAGACACAGACGATTGATGACGAATGCCATAAGCAAACACCGACATATGATGAATATTGATGCTTGCCCATATTGTGGTATAGGCAGTGAGACGGTACTACATATACTTTGCGATTATAATAAAGTATCTACTATTTAGGTGCAACTACTGCGGAAGGAAGGTTTAGACATTGGTAACTTCTTCATATGTCTACTCCAGGAATGGATCGCTTGTAATGTACTAGCGCAGGACCAGTGGACAACAATATTTATGACTGCGGTGGACTATATATGGAGATGGAGGAATTCCCGTGTTTAGAAAGATGGGGAAACAAGACCTGTAAATCCGATGGAATTTATTAGGCACAGGAGCAAGGAAATTCAAGAGGCAACTGAGACTTCAAGAAGTATTCGGCAGGACAACTCTAAGGCTGAGATTTTAATTGGATGGGAAAAGCCGCCACAGGGTTGGCTCAAAGTTAATACGGATGGAGCTATGCGAGGGTCAATAGAGAGAGCCGCAGTAGGAGGAATTTTATGCGACAACATGGGTGCGTGGTAGGGAGGTTTTGCCTGTAATATCAGATCAATGACAAGCGTAGGGGCATAGCTGTGGGGAGTCTAACATGGTCTTAAATTAGCGAAGAACACTGGTCACAAGAAGATGCTACTGAAAGTGGATTCCAAGGTTGTCATGGATCTCCTCACGAGACCCCTCTCCCACCTTGAAGCTTCGAGTACACTCCTCTTTCGGACAAGGAAGGAATTTGATTGGGATGGCGAGATAAAAGTTAACCACACCTTTAGGGAGGGGAATATGTGTGCGGATCAGTTAGCTAATGTGAATTTGAGTTCCCACCTTTAGAGGTTGTTGGCCTCATGTTAGATGACTTGGGAGATGTGACCCTCCCTCGGATGGCTAATCGTAGGCAAGTGTTTTTAGACGGAACAAGGTCAAGTTTAGATGCAATAGTTAAAGGTGCAATGCCAGAATTTGCGACACTCCAAACGTCAAGGGGAGGTCGTTCCTCCCCGAGGTACTCTTCCCCTACCACAGATTCTCATAGAGTTTTATGTGGTAAGGATTTAACGAGGTTGGCGGTCACAACCTCACAAGAGGCCGAGAGGGGGTCTTGCACCCAATAGGTTGTCGAGGCCATTTTTACTAATATAAGGGCTCAGCCCTTCCATTTTAACCAAAAAAAATTAACTACGACGTGTCTTGGATATATTACTCTTTCCTAGGAGGCATCATTTCAGTTGCACATAATTCTTTTGGCCTCATTATCAGAGGCAAACCAATCTGAGTTCCTGTTGTTTCACCTTTGGAAGCAGAACTAAAGGCGGTTAGATTGGCTTTAAAGGAGATTATAGACCTCTTTGCTACTAGGAAAATTTATGTTAAAATGGATTGCTTTATTGCTTTCCATCTTCTTAAGGACCCAAATCTTTTTATAGATTGTCACTTGGAGAACTTGGTTTATGAGATTAGATGCCTCTTACAGGTTTTGCCTTTTTATATCTTGTGCTTCACTTCTCGTTCAAATAATTGTCTGGCAGATTATTTGAATAAGATGTATAGACTAGATTTTCTTTCGGAAGATTTGGTGGTCCGTCACCCACCGGAAATTAGGAACCTCTTGTTTTTTTATCTTCATTCTTAATTTAAGTTTGCACTATTTTTCTAAAAAAAAGGTCTCCTCCTTCACGCTCGACATCCTCGAAAAAAAAAAGTCCGTATGAGGTATCTCTATTCTACTCAATGCGCTTTACAATCTAATTAAATTTGCCCTTTTTAATTACTTTTCCGTTGGTTAATTTTGTGAAACTGTTTAAGTTTGGCAGGTCAAGCCTTCCGTTCTTGAGCCAGAAGGCTGATTATTACAGGGAGCTTGAAGCCGCCGTGGAAGTGGTAGAGAAAGCTTGCCTTATCTGCGTCCACGTATGTTTCTCGACCCAGTTGTCATTTTATACTTCAATTTCTTTGAAAAAAAAATCATTCTCCCAATTTTTTTTCGATACATACCTATTAGACTAATTTAAACTGAACTTGACAAATCAGAGTTTTCGTACTGTTATTATTCTCATGACCATTGTTTAAAAAATAATATCTGATCAATCAAATCACGTACCAATACAGTCATATCATACCAAAATTTGAAGATGGGTTGCACTAGTTCATAGACTGAATCGACTGATCTCGAACAAATTGAATAAATTTTATATTGTTGAATTATTTTTGAGAATTTTTTATATTAGAAATATATAAGTTTTGATTTTTGATACAAAATGATTAATTTTGCAATTAATTAGAAAATAATAATATTGATTTTAAAATATGTCCGTGTTGGGGACGAAAGGTAATTGCAACGGGCGACAATTTTGGCGCGCGTAGGTTCAATGGACATTGTCTTCCAAAGGAAGGGGAGGATCGTGGCGAGGAGGACCAGTCATCAGTTACCATAGGAGATTTTGGGGTGCAAACTCTCTCTCACTAGGGATAAGAGAAATATCCATGTTCAGCGGGTTATACCTATTTTTACTCCCTGTGTCGAAAGTCTTTTAATTTTGATTGGTATTAGATAGGATATGGGTATGAGTCCACATTTGAATATGATATCTATGATAAAATATGAATAGTACAAATTTTATCTTACCTTTATCATTTTACCCTAATTTATTATTATCTTTTACTTATAATAGTATAATAGATTTTTTAAATATTATGTAATATATTTCATAAAATTAACTCTTATAATTTCATTTATTATTATATTAGATATTTCATGATAAATTTTTATATATTCATTATGATTCAGTAAAATTTTATATATGAAATTAAAATTTTATGTTAAAAAATCTTTTATATTTAATTCAAGCGCCAAACTTTATAAGACCCTATAGGTCGTACATACCTTGAAGTTAAAGGTATGGATTTAATAATAATTTTTTAAAAATTTCATGGTAGGCATGGGTCTAATTTTTCAAACAAGGATATGGAGAGTTCTATCAATATTATATCATATCCATCACCAAAAATCACTAGACTAAAGTAAAAAAAATTTACATTAATTGGTATTGCATGAAAAAATTGCTATTATTGCAAAAAATAAAAGAGTACACAAAAAATACATGTCAATTTTTTTTGAAATATCAAAAAACCAGAGGATCCAAAGTAGAAAAGAACTCACACGAACTGTTATGACATGAAGAAGATGACATTCTTGCAAAAATAAAAAATATAAAAAAGATATGCCTTTAACGCATGAAAAAAATGTCAATACGATCTTGCCACATTTAATCCGTACTTAATCCATTCTCTTCCCTATTGACGTCAGATAGAAATTTTAGGATACTATTTTTCTACCATGATTTTTCCCACTAAATTTTATGCCTGTAAAATTTTAACAAGATTAACAATCATAAATTTTATGTTAAGTAAGTTGTAAATATTACTATGTTATTATACTTATAAAAATTCTAAGAGTATAAATGATAAGTGAAAATTTAACTTGTATCTCTAAATTATAGATTTGCTACAGATTAGTCAAGTTCATCGGTGGAGACGAATGAGGATTTGTATTTTCTCGTACCCCAATGACTGGATCAGTCGAATTCAGGAGAGCATGACCCGTAGTGCATACCATTTATTGTTGAGTTTTCTTAACGGAAACAAGATTTTGTATCTTGAAGACTAATGTCAGATTAGCTATTGCATTACAGGTACTTTGCTAGACAAAGTAGTGACAAATCTTCATGGGATCTTGAAGATATTTCGATGTATGACGTTATGGATTAAATAAAGTTCTAGCTTTAATCTAAAAAAAACAAAGATAAACAAATTTCACAATAGATTTAACGGTCAGAATCGGGTATTTTTGTAAAAAAAAATTAAAAAATTACAAATCATTCTAAAAAATATTCTAACAAAAATTTTATCTTTAAAAAATTAATTTAAATGAATACTATTAATTAGAATGGACGAACAAAAGAAAAAAAAGTGGGCTGCTGCCATGTAGAACCAATTGATAGACTCAACTAAATGATCTAGATCAAACTAACTAAAATTTATTTTTTTGCAAAAATATTTTGAGAATTTGTTATGTTAAATTTGTTATGTTTTTTTTTATTTTGAAACAAAATGATTAATTTTGCAATTAAATTAGAAAATAATAATACTATTTGATATTAAAACATGTCCGTGTTGGGGAAGAAAGGTAATTGCAACGGGTGACAAAATTTGCGCATGCAGGAGCAATGGACTTTGTCTTCCTAGGAAGGGAGGATCGTGGAAAAGGAAAACAAATCACCCGTTACCATCGCAGATTTTTGGGGTGCAGGCTCTCATTGCTTAGGTCGGTTCAATCGAAACGATTACATTATTATGATGTTTCGAATTTTAAATTTTAAATAAAACATATATGATTAACAAATATATTTTTAAAGTGATCGATTCTACATACGATTAGAGATGTGGGGTTTTTGACTTTTTTTCAACAGGAAAACAGTTCCCTTCCATTCCATTAATGGGCGAGGAGGATTCTGGTTATTTACGGGAGTAGGGATGGCAATGGGTAGGATAGGGTAGGGTATTTGGTTACTTACAGGACTACGGGATAACAATCTGGTCGGTGCAGTGGTAAATGTGATCGCTGACAAAGCCATTAACGGTGGTAAGCCATTGGTCGATTCGATTGATAGATGCGGGAAGAAGGCCGTCGTCAATGGAGATAAGGCCGTTGTCAAGTGAACGAGGCCAAATTTGATTTGAGGCTGGAATTGGTCCTACATAATGGTTACTTATTTCCGGTAACTGGTGAACACTTACTCAAACGGTCTTCCCTATTTGGGTGGACTGGATCTAGTGATATACATGTTTAGGGTCGAATAGGATATTACACACATTCTAATTTTAAAAAGTTGAACTCATATTCTATTTTCAACTTTAAAAAATTTTCATTACTAGAACAAAATTTTTAACATAAAATTTAACTAAATCATAATAAATATATAAATATTTTATTTTTATAATGAAATATCTAGTATATCAATAAAAATATCAAAAAAATCAATTTCGTGAAGAATATTTCATAATATTTAAGAAATATATTATAATTTATAATTACAAAGTAATAATAAGTGTCTAATTAGTCTAGTGAGAGTTTATTTAGAATTTAGTTAGGGTACAGTCTAAATTAAGATAAAAGACTGAAAGTAGGATAAAGTTTCATATGATTTATACTCTATTCAAGACCATACTTTCAAATATAGACGCATATCCATATCCTACTCAGATATGGTCAAAATCAAAAACCTTCACTCACAGAGTAAGAGGATGGTAGGACCTTTAGGGTATGAGCATTTATAATATCCATAAGTGGACAAGGTATAGTATTTTTTAAAAAAATTGTATTGGACTGATTTTTTTTGCAAAAATAAAAAATTACAAGATCAAAATGAAAAATTCCACACGGACCGACATCACACAAAAGATTGCCATTTTTGCGAAAAACAAAAAATACAGAAATACACATTTTTTAGCAAATATCCAAAACTATGTAACCAAAGTGAAAAAATTCATACATGCCGATATCGCACAAAAAAATATCATTCTCGTAAAAATAAAAAAATGAAAATATTAATGCCATTATCACATAAAAAATGTCGGTATCGTATGAAAAAAGTCATCGCAAGCCGCCAAAATTTTGTATTGTATATTTTTTACCTTACAGATTGATTTGTACAATTCGTACACAATGTAATCTCTTCTTTATTGATGTCAAAATAGAATTTTATGTACATTATTTTTCTGCCACAATTTTTTTTCATGTGAATTTTTTACAAGATTGACGATCATAAATTTTATACTAAGTAGATCATAAATATTGCTAAATTAAATTTTATACTAAATAGATTATAAATATTACCAAATTATTGTACTTATAAAAAAATTATAACGTAGTATAAATGATGAGTGAGAATTGGACTTGTAGTGATCATGTTTTAAAATAGTCATAATTTTTTTCTAACTTATCGATGTGCTAAACGGTAGTCAAGTTCAACGGGAAAGCCGTACGAGGATTTGATGGAGTTCAAACTTTAAACTCTTTGTTAGCAGTTTAACTTATAAAAATTTCAAACCATAGAATATGTTCGTATTTTCTCATACCCGAATTTTTTAATTGTACAAGTAACACAACAAGATTTTAAGATTTTTTTTTTTCAAAAACTCCTAAAAAAATAATTTGACCTATTAATCACATCCACTATGTTTTACCAAAAAAGACCACCAACCTAAGATTTTTTATCGCGAATATTTTTTTTGTCAATTATACGAAGTATATGTTTTTTTTGGATCCCGGGCTGTAATGCATACTATTTATTTATTATTGAGTTTCTTCTCGGAAACAAGATTTTGTATCTTGAAGACTAATGTCAATTGAGGTCTTGCATTACAGGTACTGGACCCAATTGATGGCACCAGAGGATTTGTTGAGGGGACCTGTACGTGGTATGTTCCAAAATGCATAACATGGACCATATAGTTGGTATACATAAAGTTTTGATGCGAATCTTTTTAACGTTTCAGGTAGGCTTGCGTCTGGTTGTTAATGGAGAGATAGTGGCTCCAGTCCGTCTGTTTTCACTATCTATCCGAACCAATAAACATTTAGGGTGCGTTTGTTATATCTTTACTGAAAATCTAGGACATGACTGAAAATCTTGGACATAACAGTATTGAATAGAATTGATTGTTCTAGCTCTTTTGTCATATGTTTGATAATTTTATCACATGATTGAACATTTCGTCCAGTTTTTTATTACATACTTATAATAGTTCAATCTAAAATATTGTTAAAGACAAAATCGATCATTAATATTCATTAATTCGTGTAAAAAATCAACATTCCAACTAAATGTTCAAAAACAATACTTATGAATTTGGATCATGTCAATTATATTACAAATATTTTTAATATGATATCACAGAATTTTACAAATATATTTTTTTTAAAGGTAAAATATTATTAAGAATTATTCATACATGTACGGTGCATAACAAAGGCGCATGTTAAATTTATTTATATGAAAGTCTCACTAGAATTGTCACGCCCCGTAAATAAGCGTGACAATTGCCTTTATTACGAAACGAAAACAATAATCCATAGTCTGCCTTATTACAAAACAGAAATGTTCAATCTGAAATCCGAATTCAAAATAATGAAAAAGATTCTGAATGATGTATGCATGCAGCTCTCATAAATTATAATCTCTACTCTCGTCCCGACTCCCCAACATCTGTAGAAACGTAAGAAAACATCTGTGGTGAGTCATAAACTCAGTAAAGAATTCTACAACCATCCTAAATCAACTAACATCCATACACAGCAACATACCACAAAATACAACATACCACAAAAGACATAGCATTCCAATATCACGCATAACGATCACAATTACGGAGCTCTGGAGTCCATTCTCATTATGTCAGGATCCTCGTGGGGCACAGATAAATACCTAACCATTCCTGCTAGGCAGACCCACTAAAAGAAGAGTATCCCCTCCACTAGTCCAGAAAGTCCATACAGTCCTTGTCCATTTGATCACACATACCTCAGGTTACCCGGTATCCCCTTAAACGATATGTGTGAACTACATGGCCCACTTGGCATGGGACCATCCCACATATTATCATTCTCATCAATCACAAATCTGAATCCATAATTACAGTCACGAATCCACAATCACAACTACGAATCCATAATCACAAGCTGAACACAATCTCACAATTCCGAATTTAAAATCAATAACCCGATTTCGTTTCCAATGATTCAAATCAGAATTTCAATACCAAGCACGAAATTCATGACCCAGTAGTTCTACGATCACAATCTAAAACACAAAATTCATGACACAGAACAACCTATCAATCATACACAAAGACAGAATTCACTCACCTTCAATTAGTTCAATCCCACGTCCTAGGCTCGCCCCTCCCCTCTTTCATTTATGATGGCCTAAACAGAATCAAGTTAATCTCTATAGGAGATTTCATAATATAAGTCAGATAGTTAAAGGGCGAGGCTTACCTTACGAATCCAAAATTCTTGCCTTGATTCTCTGAGAGTTACGGATTGACAAGATCGTTCTTCTCACCTGGAGACAAAATTCGTGAGTCCTCTTTGATGTGTACGATCCCGAGTAAAGGGCAAAGAGACTAGAATCTTACCCGTTAGTTCTAGTAGGGTCGTTTCTTCGCTGTCCGTTCTTCCTTGATTCCCTTCTGTTTGGTTTGCCTCTTCTCCTTCACAGAGAGGAGAATTTCGTGAGTCTCTTTGGTAATCTTAGTTTTTCCCTAACAGTTAAGGTTATATAGTGGCAATTTACCAAACACTCCCCAAAATAGTGAAAAGTATGAAAGGTTATTAATTTCAAACACTTATCAAATAACTCCCATGCAGTTCTTACAAGAATAATATCTATGTAGTAATCAAACATATGGATTAACATTTTTATAGTTTTATATGAATTTGTATCACAAATATAAAATTTAGAAATTTTAAATGAGTGTAGAAATATTAAAATAAATGAATCCAAATTAAAAAAAATGTATATAATCCTAGAGAAAATAATTATTAATAATTGAGTTAAATATAATTAATAATAAAAATAGAAATAGTATAAGATAATATAGTAAAAATATATCGTAAGAAATTTTCGTCCTTGGACAAATAAATTTGTCTCATGAAAATATATGGGACAAGAAATATGGGGTGGTCATAAACAAACTTCCAATTATGTCCTCCATTTCATGTGCAAAACATAGACTTAGAAAGAAAAAAAAAATTGTTCAATCTTGTCCAAACCATTATCCGAGCACATAATGGTTGCTCTATAGAGGATCTCGATCTACATCCAATGCTCGAGACCAAACAAAATAATACAGACCTGGGATCATGCTTCTGGCCAAATATGCGTGGTGGAGGAAGGAGGAAAAGTATGCATCAATCCCATATCGGTACAAGAAGTTTCGAGTACTGGCTCCTTCATTCACGTCCGTTATTATGTTTGATCAGGTGAGTGACTCGCAATAGTAGGATTCACTTGAAAGACGGATTATGTACCCGACGGGATGTATTCTCGTGACTAATGATATATTTTTTTATTTAAATGTCAAAATTTCACATTACTTAAGGTTTTGGACCGAATATAAAAATTAGAATTTAGTATCAGAACTAATTCACGTTTTTTTGGAAACCTCCCATGGCAATACACAGGAAGACTAAAATTATAGTACATTTTATTAAGTTTTAGCTCTAATGACAATGTTTGATTCTAAATACCGGAACCAAAAAGATAAGAGGACACAAAAAAATACTATATGGCCCATTTCTTTCTGTAAAGCCCAAAGTTCACCCTGCCAAAAAAGCCCAAATAAACTTCCAGCTTCCTGGCCCACCCAACCGAGCAAGCAAATCTAAAGCAACCACCAACCAACCAAAATTGAACTACCTAAAAGTATTGACCGTTGAAACCGCACAATAACCGTCGCCGGTGACCCCTTTCCGCCGCCGCTAATGAACACTCTCCACCACTCCCCATCGCAGTTCTCCACCGCCTTTCGATCGCCGCTCCCACACTCTCCTTCTCGTACTCCTCGCCGCACTCGATTCTTCTCCGTGAGGTGCCTCTTCCCTCTCCCTCGCCGCCTTTAACTCGCTTCAGTTTTTAATTTCCTTCTCCAATTTTTTCAATATTTTTTCACACGAAGATCGAGCCTCCCGTTCCCTATCCAGAAGGCGACGTACCACGAGGAGCTCCGAGCGGCGGTCGACGTGGTCGACAGAGCTTGCCGCCTATGCGTCGACGTATTTGACTTCTCCATCGCCTTTTCTTCTCTTCTTTTTTTTTTTATTCAGTTTTTACTTTTTACTTTTATTTTTTCTGTCAATGAACAAGAACGGTTGACTTTTCCAGGTGCAGAGGTCTCTATTTTCTAGCGAGGGAAGGATCGTGGAGAAGAACGACCAAACGCCTGTTACTGTTGCGGATTTTGGGGTGCAGGCTCTAGTCAGTTTAGGTAAGGAGTGAAGACGATTACGTGTTCGCCAAATCTGTAAATTTCGGAATCCAATAGAGAAGACTTGAATTCAATATTGAAATCTGTGAGGCACTATGTTAAGAATCCTACATTAGCGTAGATAATCTATCAACTCAATGTCTCAAATGGGTTCTGATCGGATATGTAGATTTTAACATGATATCGTATGAGTTTGATTGTCCAATGTTGTTGTTGTTGTTATTGTTGTTGGCTTTACAAGGATCTGAACAGTAAGTAGCTTTAGTGATAACTGTTGTTGACAGAGCTGAGCAGAAAGTTCCCTTCTATTCCGTTGGTGGCTGAGGAGGATTCTGGTTATGTACGGGAAAACAATTTGGTTGAAGCAGTGGTTGATGTTGTTGCTGATAAAGCAAGTGCTGGTAACAATTCGTTAACCTCCGCTGATGTCTTGGAAGCTATTGACAGAGGCGGACAGAATGCTGTCGTTGATGGAGAAAATCCAGCTACTTACTGGGTAGGTTTGAATAAGTTTTGGAATGGAAGCAAAGATTTTGAGGCAGAGTGTTTATTTCTCGATGGTATTCAATCACTACTTCAATTGCCTGCAGTTTTTCCTGGCCGTTACGGTAATTATGACCGTGTTTGATTGCTGCAGATACTGGACCCAATTGATGGTACCAAAGGATTTGTCAAAGGAGTTGGGGCTCTATATGTGGTATGACTATTCTTACATTAGTCTCCTTTGGTATAAGCTTCTCTTACCAATTTTTTAAGGGTTAGTTTTCTTGATCATATGCTTCCTTGATGTTGTAAAAAGTTCTCACTTTAGCACTTCATTGGTTTAAGCGGAGGCCGAATGGACCGGCAAAGTGCATAACAAAGAACAACTATCCTTTTCACAGACTTTGACTCCCCAATGGTCAAACCTAGAACCTCCTAATTAAAGCAGCTCCTTATTAATCATAGATCAGAATTATTGGCATAGTTTGGTTTACATATATTAAATCAGCAACAAAAATGATCATATTACTAAGAACGATTCAGATCAAGTTAGTACTGCTGCAAAATCTTTTACCACCGTTTGATGGAACTGCCGAAACAACCTTTTTATGCAAATGGTATCACTATGGTGGTGATGTATGAGGTACAATTTGTCTGGCCTAGAGTGGCCCTTTTTCCTTTGGACTCCTTTCTGGAATCTCCTTCGTGAAAATTCCTTGTCATACTCGACGACTTTGCCAAATGCCTTAGCTAATTGGTGAACAGCAGCTTCCAGGGCCAGAAGTTTTCTTTTACTTTGCAGTTATTCAGTATGGCGCCTTACACTCTGCTTTTCATGTCTTCTATAATCTGCTTCTTAGAATCAGACCTCCTTGCTAGGCTCCTAATAGATTTCTGACAACAAAAGTGGTGGCCATTTCTCAGGTGGGTTTGGCACTTGTCATTGAAGGAGAGATTGTACTAGGTGTTATGGGCTGCCCTAACTGGAAGATATCTATTGCCTCTGATTCCGCAGCTGAAATCCAGAGCGACAAAGACATTTCATCTCCACTGGGGATGATCATGGCCGCTCATGTTGGATGTGGTACATGGAAAAAGAGATTCTCGAATAAGCATGACGGATTCACTAGTTCCTCTGATGGCTGGACTAGATGCTTTGCAGATGAATGTTGCTTGGTACCTGAAGCACGTTTCTGCTGCCCAGACAGCCAAACTTGGGAGTCTATGCCACTCGCCAAATTACTTAGTGCAACAAGCAATAGTCTCAGGACTGGTGATAAGGAAATTCTTCTGCTGTCTGCTTGCTGTGGAAGGTCTCATTACTATCTACGTTCTTCAATAGCATTTTGCTACTTTATTATCTTGGAGTTTATTTTCTATGACCCGTGATAACATACTTAAAAACTTGTGAAACCTTTCTTTGGCGTGCCTTGCAGATTTATATACATCAACTGTGTAATTCGAGTTTTCGATCTTCTTGTTTCATCTTTACATATAAACAACTTTTTGATTATGTTTTAGTTCTTTCCCCAAGTTCACTGAACTTGAAACCGGACAATTGTTGTTTATATCAGCCTGGAAAACGATAGCCTCTTACTATTGCTTTTTCTGTGTGATCTGTTCTAAAAAGTGTTTTGTTCCCTTTTACTGCTTGTTGATTCATGGTTCATTGACACTGTTTCACAGCTTATGCAAATATCTCATGGTAGCGTCGGGAAGGGTCTCTGTTTTCATCCAGCGAGTTAGATCTGATAGAACGATCAAGGTTTGCTCCTACTTCATGGAAAAATGAAAATGGAGAGTTCCATGTCATTATTTAACTCTTGAAGATGATGATTTGTAGGCCTGGGATCACGCTGTGGGCCAAATATGTGTTGCTGAGGCCGGAGGCAAGGTATATAGTAGCTCAGCAGGAATTTCATTTGCAAGAATTCGAGTATTGGCATCATGTGGATTTCTGTAGGATCAAAATCAAACTCAACGGATTCAATGTTTAAAATCTCTGTTCATCAGGTGACGGACTGGAAAGGGAGGGAACTCGATTTCGCGGAAGATTCGGTGGAAAGACGAATCATATTTCCTACGGACGGGATTTTGGTAACCAACGGGAAGCTGCATAATCAGATAGTCGATATGATATCCACTAATTCAGCAGTTGCTTGACTGGTGATTCTTATTATCTGGGAAATGATGAAATTGTTTTTGGAATATGTCGAGAAAAAAAGTAAATGGTAAAAATTGGTTAGAGTTAACGGCCGCTAGTCCTGTAGCGATCGCTAGAAGGGTGTTTTTGATTTTCCGAATTTTGGAGGCCTAGCGACTACTAGGTGTACTGCGACAGTTCTTTCTCTTTTGTTCGGACTCTTATTTTGAATTCTTAGGACGAGCTAGATGGGTTTCTTGTATTCCAAGATGTTGTTTATCATGTATAGATACATGCTATATAGGGTTTGTGTATGGATTTACGATTCATATCCATCAATAAAAATTCTTTTTTATCCTCGTGAATGTTGGTATTAGGTCAAACTACATTATATCTATTGCGTATTTTTGTACGATGTTCTTCTCTCGTTGCGGAATCCCTAAAAAAAAATTAAACGTTACGTTGGAGAATCCTTGATAACTCTTCAAGGTTACCATAGCCGATATTGATATTTATTTACATTAGTGCCGAAGATGAGTTTGCTTGCTTACCAATTTTACTATGCCTATCAGTTATCTGCAAGTGAGGAACACGAGGAAAGATGGAAAATCAATGTCATTGTTGTTCATCAATGAATATCTCTTATTTTCTGGTGGTGAACGTCTGACTTCAAATTTGCATGTAATGAAATGTATCTATTTACTATTTACTCATTGTTTTAAAAAATGTTGTCCGACCAATCAGGAACTATACTTAGAGTGAGTTGAGTCAATGTCAAACCTTGAAGGTTGATTCAACCCATGGTCAATGTAATTGAACAAACAATCAATTTAGTTAGATTGGTCATACTAATTGGATCATGAAGTAACCAACTAGATAGATACACATGATCTTGATATAGACATCCTCTAGAGCCTATATAACGACCACATTGGTTGCCCTTATTCATAATAATTAAAACTATCCACGTACTTTTACATTTTATTTCTTAGTTTTGTATTTAATTTTCACATTCCTAAACTGATAAACGTTTATGAAAATCTCATCAATCTGTCGCATTAAAATGTCTCTCATTGCTCTCTCAAGAAACATAGTTTAGTGTTTAGTCATATTTTAAGCTGTCCTGAAACAGGTCATCGAGCGTGTAAACGCATGACAATGAAACTGGAATTAGCTACGTCTCTGAATCTAGCAATGGAATTTAGGTAAACAACAATGACAATAACTTTTCCAAAAAAAAAAAAAACCCAGTGACATTATGACAGAATAGTTTCATGGAATTCGGTTAATTAACCACTGACGGAATTTGGTTTTTCTTAAATTTCACAATATGACATTTCGCTAATTTGACTCAAAGTGAGCAGGTCTAAACTATTTGATGCTAAATGAACTGAAAATTCAGATTTGAAGCAAATAAAATTTTAAGTTATGGAAAAGTTCTCTTACCACGACTGTTTTATTGGTATTTATATTCAAAACGACTGTTTTATTGGTATTTAACATCTAGTTGCGGTTGCTTAACTCTCTAATAATCGATTTATGCACTTGGCGGCAGAATTTAGATAGTAGCTACTTAGCACACAAATGTTCTTTTGGTTAAACAATCAACTTCGATAATTTATTAATTTGCGATTTAACGTAACATTATCTATTTAACCAGGCAAAAGAGATAGTAGTTGCATTACAACCTAGTGACATTTACCAACTCTAGTTGTTTGAACAATCTTGTGTGTCCGGTTATTAATTTTAACAATAAGTTGACATTAAATTTCCCTATAATGGCTTTCGCCTGTGAGCTGCTGCCACCTGGTCAAAATAATGTGGTGATTCTAATAAATGTGTATACCATATTTATATCTTTCCAGTTTGTGGCACCAATTAATGCGAAGTCAAGCATGTGAAATGATATGAAGCTTTTAAGTTTTCAGCCAATCCTCTCCCTTCACGTTTCAAACTTAATACATCAGTCGCAATTTTTAATTATCTATTTTCCTCGGTGCTCTACGACAAATTTTAGGCTGCAGTTGTATTAAGCAATCATATCATATATTATATGTATGGACGTAATTGAATAATAACGTGAAAGTTCTCGATATTTCCTGAAAAGAACCAGGTGGCTCTGTTCTCCTCGAAAAAATCATAATAGGAGAGAATTTTAAATAAATAGTTTTAAGTACTAGACATCGAAAATGTGTTATTGTTAAATATACGCTGATATATATTTTTATTATTAAAAAATATTCAGTCAATTCGAACTTAATAGTCAGTGTAGCGAGTGTCCCAATTTAAAACGTACGTACGTATACCATAATACTATTTAATTAAATCATTGAGCAAAGCAGTTGACCAAATACATTTAAACAAATAATAAAAAGTACGTAGCTGATAATTTCGCATGGAACATGAAGGCCTTAATATAGTAAACAGCACAACACTAGCCACACATGCTTTGGATCCTTCATCCATATTTAGCCCTAAAATATATGTTATATCTGCTGAACTTTCATCTAAAGCAATATTGGTCCCCATGCAAATAAATAAAGACGAATCCCTTCAATGTTCAACTATTTTCTTATGTCACGGTGTAATCAGATAAGTTTGTACCAACTATTTTAAGTTTAAATCATATAGCATTTTAGAAACCAAAAAAATTATCTAAACAAATATTTTCAAAAAGCACGTACTTTATTGTAAAAAATACCATTGATTGTGTAACTTAGACTTTAAGGCATTATCAGTTTTTTCAGGCGTTTAATTCGAACCTATATAATCTGCGAATGTAACAAACCCATAAACTAACTCTGTCGAGATACGATGAATTCCTTAATATCGTTGTTGAGTTCAAGGCATTTACTACCTATACCCGATCAAAAACATCCTACAGCCGATTTTTTTATGATGCTTTAGTGAGTGTAGGAAGGAATGATTTTTGTAGTAGTGGAACGAAGACAAATTTACCGCTTTATAAAATAGAGGATTGAGATTTTCATTACTGCATAATCATAAAAAAAAAAGTCACTCGGACAATTTGAATTTGTGGTTATTAGAAAAGTAACGTCGGAACGAGTTTGAATGAAAAAAAAACGAGTTTTGCAGGAAGTTATGGTTTAAGTTTCGTCTTCCAAATGACACATACTGTTTTAACGCGACATTTGAAAATATCCAACAAACTCAAGCTTAAAACGGGAACAACTTTCTTGTCCGGTGACTAAGTATTTAACACTATGTTTTGTTGGAAGCGATAAGAAACAGCGAAGGCCAAATAAAAATACTGACGAGGACAAATATTTATATTTATGGATCTGTCAAATTTGTGCGTACACATAAGCAAGTCAACGGTAGCAAGTAGGCTATTTCTTTTTGGGTAAGCAATTACCAGTTCACGAAGCAATCCCTGGATTTTGGACAAGTATTTACCCGAACAAGCACCAGATGTGGTCGAACTTTGATTAGTTTATGGACACCTTAATCCTCGTTTAATGTACAGGTAATGCTAATTAGGTGGGAATTAATTATCAATTAGTTGTTTTGGAGTTGTGGTGTCTCCGCGACGACCAGCATGGGGACAATATCCTGAGTGCGCGGTCGCCTCTAGATCTGACCGTATCTTGTAATAACATGCATGCAGCCCTTGGTTTATTTAGTTCCCAGAAGAGACAATATAAAAAATAAGTGAAAATTTACTGAATTAATTAAATCAAATTCGCATATGTTCGGAGACGTATATGGATAGAATATATCTCGATATATATAATTCCGTCAAAATATATAAAATGATACACTAAAAATGTCAAAACCAAAAAAAGTTAAAACACACTCAGAGACAGACCTCTCTCACACACTGACTGACACAGGTACACACACATGTTACGGTTTGAGATAAATTTCAATAGGAGTAAAAAAGGATAACAAATATTCTGTTCAATTCATATGCATTTTTAGAATTTAAATTAAATACAAGATATTTAGTAAAACTAAAATAATTCTACTTAAAATTCAGCCAAGTGTTTACCGAGGTGGTACTGTCTTTGATTATTGAGGATTAAGAACTTAATTAGACAAGCAAATTTCAATTTATACATGACGTGGAAGCCTGTTTATTGTTTGCTAATTGATAATAATCTTTGACCAAGTCAAATCCATCCCTAATCAGAGGAATTGTGGTCCCCGACCGCTTAATAATCTTCTGAAAAAAAAGACCGCTTAAGAAGGCTTAGACTTTCGCTGGACGACACGTGTGTGCATGGCTTTAAATTTCTGAGACTGAAAAATGAGCTAAATAAATGTCATTATAGAAGCTTGTTAAAAAATCATTAGTTATATAGATTGAAATGGGGCATTTATCTCTTATTAAATTTAAATTTAATATTTCCAATTTTTTTATACATGCTTCATTAATTTTAATGCGATGCTTTGAGAGTAGTTAGGAAAAGATATATTGATGATAAGGTGAAGAAAAATAATGTGGAATATAGTGGTTAAGTAGTATGATCCTGAGAGTCCTAATTTATCGTATAATCAGAAACATAGACAAAGTGTATTGATGGCGATTCCTGAACTAATACCGGAAGCTAGTGCATCATATATATGTTCTATTTATTTGGTTCATTAATCCAGCAAGATTTCGGAAATCTTTGGGAAGAAAACTATAACTAAAATTGATAGAGAGTGGAAAAGTCGAATTTAATGGATTCTGAAACTTTTTAAGGGAAAAATGTTACTTGTGATTTGAGTATTTTTACCGATACTTTTCAAGAATTACGTTCCCGGTAATTTTTTGGTTACTAAAAGTGTAGACGAGGAAAATATTTTCCAGAAAAATGGCAAAATGAAATATTCGCATTGTATCATTATTAGTTGCTAGAGTGGTGAAATTATATATAAACATAGAAATTTTCTAATTTATATATTTTGAAATTTTAAGTTGGAGACAAAATTTTAACATGGTAAAATAGTAGTATTCTAGTTGATACAATGAACTTCATTTGAGGAAAGCATATTGAAATTATATTGTTAGTCGTTAGAATAATGAAGTTGTTTGTACACATTTTGATATGAAAATTTTAACATAAAATTATATAAATATATTCTTTTAATAATAATACTTAATACGTGAAATCAAATCCACTTCGTGTTGAAGCATTTTTTCCAAGGCAGTACACAGCTACTGGCAGTGTATTCAAACTATTGGCCACAAGGTCAATGAATTAAATGGAGTCCAATTGCGTCTCGTTGGGCATAGAAACTTTTTAATTTACACTTTTGACTGAAAAAGAGGTGACCGTACTTTTCTCGAGGCTGGATGATTATTGAGTTATTCTTACGATCGAAAGACTATAATTGCGTCATAATTAAAATTAGCAAGTCCCTTTTGTAAAAAAATTAAAGAGGTTGTATTCCTTATGTATAAGAATTGCTGATGGACTGTAATTTCATTTAAGAGGGCCATTCAGTAATTGAGAAACAGATTGGGAGAAACGTATGGACGGCAAGCTTCCACTTATTGCAATGATTTACACGACTTCATATTATACGTCAAAAAAACCAATTTCACCATCACCTTTGCGTTTTTTTTGTAGTAGTACTTAAATTTTTCTTTACATTTTTTCTTATCTTTTATAATCCTAACTTTTAACAGCAAAAAAGCCATTACATGATCAATGGTGTGGAGTTGTTTGCCAATAGAATAATCATCAGGAAATATGAGTCTTAGTTTATGTGGTTAAAAATGAACGGAAGGGATTTTCTTTTATCCAGATTTAATGGCCTTCGTTGTCATAGATTCATAGTCGATAAAGGGAAGAATAATTAAACTCCGTACTCCATTATTGAAGGAGTGGATTAACTAATGTCTTTTTCATTTGCTTCCGTATATTTGTTATATAAAGCCCAAGAAAATCAATACAGAAGATTATAGAAAAAATTAATTGCAAAATGACTTTGAAAGAGATTCTTGGAAATACCACGATGACAGAATCTCTTAATATATCATATAGACAATAAATTAAGTAATTTTATGATTACCACATCTTATTGAATGGGACTAATAAGGCCAATTTCTTTCTTTGATGAAAATTGTACCGAGATCACTCCTAAAGATATGTATATGTAGCTGACGCATTACTTTGAGACAAGTGGAGCCCGACCACGAAAACCTTCTAATTTCGAAGGGTCGTGTTTAATTTGACAAATAAGGGTTATGCTAAGATTTGATTAGAGATTAATTTTTTTTGAAAATTATAGGGTATTTGAACACCTATCTTATAAGGCAAATTAGTTTAATTTCTAATTTATTAATTTGTTTCGAATGGCAGTCAAATTTTCTCAAGAAATACTAAACATCTTTATGTTTTTAATAATTTGAACTCTACATATTTTTATCACTTACGATAAGTCTTTTACTAAGGATAGATACCTTGCCTTTCTAAAGAGAGGGTTGTACGTGGCTCTTTCACGCTCGTTACAGCTAATAATGAATAAAAAAAGCATGTGGGAGTGACATTTCCACCCGGAAAATGATGGGTACGTAACTTAAAATATCACCTCAAATAAAATCTATATACCCAGTTAATTAAACAACTATAAGTCAGATTTTGTGCTAAAATTATCAATATTAAATAGGAACTGGGCCATAAATTTCCTCCAAGGAAGAAGAGACACGTCGCTTTGTGGGCGGCACCGGATCTTATTGACTTCTTTTTGTTTCTTACCTTCCTCCAATTGCTATTTATACACAGGTAACGTTCTCACAAGGACCCTACATACCCATTTGGCTAACACAAAGTTTCCTTTTATTTCCTCCTACGTCCCCACTGGTATCGTTGTTGTGAGTACAGGAAACCAAAAGCCAACTACGAACCCTTTCCACTAGAACGACTTAGTATTCCAAGCTTTGTGACCGAGTCTCGTATCATATATAAAATATATACTAACTTCGAAAAGGGATCACCAACACAAATTTGTTGCTAGCCAACATGGGGAGAGCACCTTGCTGTGACAAAGATGGGCTCAAGAAAGGACCATGGACCCCCGAGGAAGATCAGAAGCTTATCGATTACATTCAGAAAAATGGGTGCGGCAATTGGAGGACTCTCCCTAAGAATGCTGGTAATTAAGTTTCTTTTATATCTGTTTTGTTTATCTTAGTAATTTTTTGGTCGAACCAACAAATTAAATCGACTAATCCATATTTCAACTCGATGGTAATAATGATTAATTTATTCTTGGTTGTCTAGGGCTCCAAAGATGTGGAAAGAGCTGCCGCCTCCGTTGGACCAACTACCTGAGGCCTGACATTAAGAGAGGCAGGTTTTCTTTTGAAGAGGAGGAGACAATAATCCAACTTCATTGCATCTTGGGAAACAAGTAAGTTGATCAATTTCCCAACCTATTTTTCCATTTTATTTCGTGTGTTAATTAGTAACCATGTTCCAAATTAATCACAACACTTAATTAATGTTACGTAGGTGGTCTGCAATTGCTACTCGATTACCCGGAAGGACGGACAACGAAATAAAAAATTACTGGAACACCCACATCCGGAAAAGGCTACTAAGGATGGGAATTGACCCAGTAACCCATAGTCCAAGGCTGGACCTCCTTGACCTCTCCTCCATCTTGAGCTCATCCCTCTATGGCTCCAACCAAATGAACCTCTCTAGGTTACTTGGGGTCCAACCTCTGGTCAACCCGGAGCTCCTAAGGCTCGCCACCTCTCTTGCACGTGACCAAAACCAAAATTTCCTCCTCCCAAACAATATCCAAGAAAATAGCCAATTATTCCAAGCCCAAGAGCTGGTCCAAGAAATTCCAACTTCCACTTCGTTGTTCCCTAACGTAGAGCAATTCCCAATTAATGATCAATTAATTGGCCAAGATTGGAGTTTTGGTGACGATTATGCTCCTATGACTGGCTACTACAACGGCTATCCCTTTGAGTCGAGCCAGGTGGCAGTTTTGGACCCTCCAATGTCGGCGACATATTCCAACGAGAACAACAACATTGGTGAGTTCGTCTCGGTTCGGTCGACTCCGTCATCGAGTCCGGCAACGTACGGTAATGGCGCAGGGAGCACCACGACGGAGGACGAGAGCTACACCAGCAACAAGATGGGATTTGAGGTCCCAGCTGATGTTTTTGATGTTAGCAACTTTGTGTACTCGTGTCATGAAAATTAATAAATCGATAAGAAGTTCATTTAATCGTTCTTTTAACTTTGTTACAAATTTTTTTGTTTGTCTCAATGATAGTTTGTCTCCTTAAATCTCACACGATACCATTATTATAAATCATGCACGTAAGCTGTCTCCCGAAAGAGATCCATGCCAATCCAGAAAATTTGGTCCACTTTTTAAATATATTATGCGTATAATCTCACCCGAGTTCATAGATTAAGGGAAAGTGATGCAAATCATAAGAGATTTATATTTACTTAAAGAGAAATCAGGCCATAACTTAAATATGTTAAAAAATTTAGTGTTTCCCGTAAAGAATATTATAACATACAGTATCACATGAAGCCAATCGGATATCTTACCACTTCTGCGACGAAAATCAAATTTTTTTATTTCAATATGGTATTGCCTTCGGACCTTGAACTTGCACCTTACAAAGAACTTGCCAAAGATGAGAACAAACAAAATGGAACGTAACAGAAAATTTAAAAAATAGATCAAAATCCTTGCAAAAGCAAAGGTCAACTTCCCAAGTTCCCACTCCAGCAACATACACAACTATCCCCGCATGGTTTTTAGGAGTCTTTTTACTGTAAACCGTCTAACGAGTTTATTTTTTATTTCCCAAGACTCATTATATTTTTTTCAGTATAATTAATTGGACTCTGACAGAATAAGTTGTCAACTTATTTTCATCTCCAGTAAAATTTAACTTTCTTTAATAAAAAAACTCCGTATATTTTCTTCATAAGCTACATATCTAGTATGAAGAAGTTCGCACGATTTTGAGATGTGAACAAGCACAAAAAAAAATTATGAATCTTCTTGTTGCAACAATTTGATAAATAAGAGATTCAGAAAACTCGTCGAATTAATTTCGATTCCAAACCTTGAAGTAAAGGCTTTTCCATCTAGTATGTCGTCGGATACATGACAGGCACCGTCAAGGCAACTCTACCCCGTCCACGGCGGCCGGAGCACATTGTTACTACAAGTGTCCCCTTTCCCATACGGATGGATCATAAAGATTACATTAAGATTGCCGTGAAATACGACAGGATGGGAAGAAGGGACCTTTGAGGCCTTTGACATATCGCGAAAGCTATAAAATATTCTTCGAAGATTAAAAAATAGTAATTTAAAATTCGCAGGGTCCAGGCGTACGTGTCGAATCTTCATGGGCTCCTACTCCTTTTGTTCTCGAAATTTTCTAAAATTATTCATGCACAAACATGATTAACCTACCCAAAATTTATAATTTTACTTGGTCACAATTTTATAGTGTGTCTTACGAGATTTACCTTTTCTTTCTTAAGTTTTATTTAAAAAATGGTACGAAATTGCTAGGACAACATCACGGAAAATTTACTAAAGAGGCTTGCATGAAATGACAATTGTGGCATGGCTCTTGTGATACGTTTGGTTCATCTCTTTTTTAGCATGGCTAACGCCAATGACGTCAGCATTGAGGGACACGTGGAGCCAATAATGGAGTGAAAAGAGTACTTCGCACCTTTTGGGACTCCTGCACGGGTTGACTAAAATGGGGTGTTAAATTATTGATTTTATAAGTTAATCTACTTGTTACGGGAAACAATTTGTCTTCATATGTTAATTTATAAACTTTTGAAGCGATGGGTGTTTATTTTAATTTTTGAGGGTCGTAAAATTGGATCTTTCTGGCAATTGTTTCTTGGACACTGTACTTTTTTTTCTCTTCTTCCTCGAATTGGTGACTTTGGCTGGAAATGGGATTGGTGATCCATCCACTGAAAGGATTGACAAAGCACTTCCATCGTAATCAGTGCGACATTTTGCAAGAAAAATATACACGCCCGATATCTCTTATGAGTGTTGAAATTTCGATACTTTATCTTACAATTTTTATTTAGATAAAAAACTTTGGATATAATATTTAAGAGACGCCACCCATATTTTACCATGTCTTAATAATATCAAATCTCTTACAAATTTCAATTCACAATTGATGTCATTTGATCAATAGTTGCGAGCTATCCATATACCCATAAAAATCTTAATCGGTCCATAAAAATAAAAATAATTATATTAGAGATTGTAAAAATGCAGTATGTTTTCTCTCATATAATACTAATTATTGCTTTGACTAATATAATATAATATGATCAGTAACATCATTGAGGTAATTAATTGAAAAGGGTGTATTTATAATCAACGTGCTGGATGTCTATATGTAGATCCAGTTATCTGGTGCCAAGTTTTAGCTCCAGCGGTTGGATGATGTGTGCCTCACTTCATTAGCAAACAAAAGTCGGTCTTCCTTTGAACTTGATTAGACGACAGATCAATACAGCTGGACACCGATTATTTCCCTCATGTCGCATCAAATCATTGATCATATTTTTCAGAAAACTTGGAGTTTATGTTGATTGTACTTATCAGATCTGCGAATATCATATACTGACATTTAGGGGATCTAGGATATGTATGTGTATAAATCCACTTTTGACAGTGGAGCCGAGGATAATGTAAGAATCTTATTCTAGATCATTCTTTGGCGTTTGGATCAGGTGCTGAGGGAGATTTCCCTCCGTATATACTAAGGGTAATATAGGCCATTGGATCAGCATATTTTTCTAAATATTCTGATCCAATGGCCTACATTAATAAGGGCATTTAAGACTTTTTGACAAAAATTAATGTTCATCCACTAAGAAAATCACTGTTCATCCACTAATAAAATTACTGTACACTTTCAAATAAAATTACTGTTCATTTCGTTTGGATCCGAACAAACCAGCAATGCAGCCAAGAAAACCAGCAATGCAGCCAAGAAAACCAGCAATGCAGCAAACGAAACCATTAATACAACCAAA